>OMNZ01067578.1:7242-17428 GCA_900303255.1 Lesueurigobius sanzi | reverse complement strand
TACTTTTGGAGTATTTTGAAAGAAGAAAAAACGTGAAGAAGAAGGACCGAAGCAGAGACAAGTTTGCAGAGAAACCAGCCCAGGGCTTCAGTGTTATGTGAGTTACTTTTCATGCACTTAACCCATTCTTGCTGTATTTATGCCACATGTCGCCGGTCCGTGAAAATAATGATTACCCGCAGATGCGGAGGAGCTTGTATGTAAGCGGAGGACAAATGAGTCCTTAGTTTGGAAATGGTTTGGGTACAAGGTGATCGCGTTGAAAATAAAATAATTTAACAACAAAACAAAACAATGCAAAATATATTTTTTGGACAATTATAAAAGGGCAAATTCACTGCCCCCTGTTGGCTGCACTCACACCTGCACCTGCACACACACAGGACAATGACGTCATTGTGATGCACTGTTTGCAAGGTTGGACCCGTGTCCTACCCGGACATAATGGACCAGTGCGGCTTGCACGGCCATGTGAATGCGCATGGCAATTGGGTAATCAGCCTCTTGGGTGTAGCAAAAGTGTTTTTTTTAATTTTTTTTATTCATCGTCACTCATGTTGAGGAGCATATCATTGCGAAAGAGAAGGGCACTGGGTTCAAATGGTTTGTTTGCGCTGCAAGACCAGTTTTCAGTCGACTGCTACCTTCTTGCGCAGGAGCCTGTGTGCCACTGTCGCTCCATGTCCATTTCTGTCTTTTCTCTTTCCTCTATCAATGACATTACGTTTGCGTAATGTCATTAGGATCCTTTCGTCTTTTAACCTGCAGCAACAGTGCAATAAGTTTCACTTCATCCATCCAGCCTAAAGATCTGCTCACGGTGCATCTCTTTTTTTAATAATTAACTTGCTTTATATGCAAACCCCGCCCAGTCTCCGCCCCTCACGGCGACCGCAGTGCAGCGCCCGGGAACCCATCTCCAGATGTCAAGCCAGGTTCATGGTCAGAATCACCTGCTGGAGGATTTAACCTAATGTGTACTGTATTTCTCTTGATT
The DNA here is from genome assembly GCA_900303255.1 of Lesueurigobius sanzi. NCBI lineage: Eukaryota > Metazoa > Chordata > Actinopteri > Gobiiformes > Gobiidae > Lesueurigobius > Lesueurigobius sanzi. The sequence continues at coordinate 16,431 of OMNZ01067578.1, read as the reverse complement.
TGTGTAAGTATGTCAAAGAGAAATATTTTTGATCTTTAATTAAGAAAAAAACACCTCTTTGTAGATGGCTTGTACACTGCAAAAATGACATCTTGATAAGTTTAAATGACTGAACCTTAATTGGAGTAATTCTTGTCAAGTAACAATTTTGGCAATGGAATAAGATTTTTCACATTTAAAATAAGAAAAAACTACCTCTTTTCAGTAAAATTAATTTATTATCTAATTTTAAATGTCAATGTATATTATAATACAGATAATTTTACTTATCTGCTCATATCGATGTTAAATTTACTTATATCAAGACTACTTTTTGTAGTATTTTGACACAGTGCATATAAATTTTGCAGAGCTAATATAACATCAGTTTGTTCACTTGTACAAATAAAATACATTTCACTCACGGATGGACAGAATGGGTTTAGTCTCCGGCTCTGCTCTTCCTCTGGTCACAACTTCGTCATCTGAATAATCCGAGGTAGAGTCACTTTCATCGGTCTGAGGACAGAAAAGATCAGGGATGGGTATCGTTAAGGATTTATCGATACTACTACTACGACTACAACGACTACCTAACGCTGTAGTTATTTTTCCATTATCTCTCAACCCCTGCACCTCCCTGAATCACCAGTAGAGGGCAGTCCCATCAATTGTCTCCCAAACAATGAACACATCCCATTTATTTCTCTTAGTAGCAAAGTCCTTTCACTTTCAAACCAGACAAATGGTCTTGGTATTTTTCCTATAAACACCTTATGCATCATTTTGAACAATCCTTTTTATTTCTAATGCTGCTCTTCAGTCAAGCAAAGTCATCAGTCCAGGCCATTTCCTTTCTCTCCTCCAGCTCCTCAATTATTCAGAATAGAAAAAGGCAGCAGACTTTTTAAGAGACGCTATGAATCAGGACTAAGGCTTTTGTCTCCAGGCTCATAACTCCCAAAGTGGAAAAACAAGGCTAGGCACTTTAAAACGAGTGAGGAGAGCGCTCCGTATCGGCACCTTCAAGATGCACACGAGAAAACGATAGGCGCCGTAGTATTTTAGCGTGACACAACGATAAAACAAAGGCTCAAAATGTCACATATCAGAGGCGAGAGTTTACGGTCGGATCAATAGAGGATTTCCGAAAGCAAATGGCACGGGTAGGAAGCCAGACTGCAGCGAAATTAATTTACTTGGCTGGTACCAATAGGTAATGTATTTGTTTAAAGCAGGGGTGTCAAACATACGGCCCCATCCGGCCCGCAGCTGGTTGGCCATACATCTCTGAACATGTCAAAAAAGTAGTCTCTAGCCCATTCCTGTCGGGAGTTATGAATGTTTAAATACCCAAAATGCTCAATTCAGCCACTAGGGGGCAGCCTAAATTTAGGAATGAATTCCACACCTGTCCAGCAGAGGGCACTGAAACTGTACCATTATCAAAGCTACACACACAGAAGCTGTTCTGTTACTGGTAAATTTTTGCTTAAATAAGTAAATAAATAGTTGTATAAATAGATAAATATAACAAAATAAAGTATTGCCAACTTTAAAATTGAGTGTTGGTATTTTAAAAGTAAAGTAATAATAATGAGCCTGTGTTCAAATTTTTATCATTGTGTAAAAAGACAGATTAAAATAGAATATGATCCTCTAAAATACACCAGATTACACTGCATTACATCTGTGTAATTCAAAATGTCCTGGTGACACAGGCTGCAATAAAAGCGTAAGCCATTATTATTATTTATTAGGCTGCAGTCCTGTAGGTCCCAGATCAATTTTAAAATGTCAATCAAATGTGCTGAATTATTACAGTGCTCATTATTATTATTAATCATTTATTGAAAACATTGTCAATCGTATTTTCCTGTTTACAATACCTGTATATGCATCCCCCGACCTGCCATCATACCCGAATTTCGGCCCACGACCCAAAATGAGTTTGACACCCCTGGTTTAAAGCAAAAGCTGAATGTTTTGCTTTGTAGAGAGGGTGACTGTGGTAAACAGTTGCTTAGACCAGATGTGGCCAAATTCGGCCCTCCAAGGAGTTTCATTTAGCCCCTGAGATGGTGCTTAATTATCTGCCAATGGATTAAGTCTTTTTGCTTATTGACATTAAAATATGATAAAATATCCAATTGCCCTTAAAAATTAGGAAATACAATTTATTTTACTTAAAAAAGAACTAAAATCTTATTCCACAACTGGAAATGAAGTGAGTCAAAAAAAAAAGGGCAAATGACACGTCCGAGGCACTCTGCCGTTAAGTTAAAAGTCCTTTATTACAGTGGGGACGCCCAAAATCTTATTCCATTGGCAGATTTGTTTACTTGGCGAGTCGAATGACTCAAAATAAGGTCAAATATTCTTAAATCTAGAAGTTTTTACTCATAAAGACATCATTTTTGTCATCAATTGAGACTAATTTGAATGTCACTAGTATAAGGACCAACACAGCACGTCCTACTCACATAGTAGTTAAAAGGATATTGAATCAAACATTTAAAAAAAAAATCTGGTCTTTCTACATGTGTTTTGCCCTTTGACCACCAACACTTTTTCAATTTTGGTACTCTATGCAAAAAAATATCAACTAATTAACAATCAAAAGGGTCAGTTGTTCAAATCTGTGGGGACTTCTCCTGGGTCCTCATGGCAGGGTGCTGACATTGCTGCGATACTGCCCCCTAGTGGCTCGGGGCCAAAGAATATTATTTTTTCTAAAGCTGAAGTTTCACTTTCTGTTCGCTGGTATGAGCGTGTTTGTCCAACCCTAGTCCCGCCTAAGCAGAGCTGCTCCTGCAACAGTGTATTGGAATCAGTTTGTTTTAAAAGTTGTTCAACGAGGCCGCCTAGTGCCGAGAGTTAATACTGTACTACAGTTTGTTTGCTTAAAAAAGCCAGACCATGCGCTCAGTAGAAGCCATTTTGGTGTCTTTTTTTTTAGCTAAGCACAGAACGGCATCGTCCAAGAAGCAATTTCATTTTCTGGATCTAAATGTAATCAATTGTGGTTCAATGTCATGTTTTGTGGTTTAGGTAATCAAAGAAGGGATTTGGATGAGGACTTGTATATAATATTTGGAGATGAGCTGGTGACGTCCCGCTCCCAGTAAAGTTAGACGTCAGGTCTTAGGAGAGGAGCCGCTCACAGCAAACACACGTTTGTTTGGTCATTTTTTGAGGTATATTTCAACAATAAAAACATATCTATAATTAAATAAATGCTTTTATTTTATTCTAATTAGAGGTGCACCGATCTCATCGCCACCGATCATAATCAGCCAATCGCGGCATAATTTGCATGATCGGTAAAATAATCAGATCAAATAGACAGATCACAGCCGATCACCGTGATTGGCTGATGATCGCCCTTTTTGATATACGGAAACTGCATGTAATGTACAAAGAATAAAGTGATTTAAATGTAAATATATCATTTCTCACTTCTTGAGAAAGGCTTGTTGGAGCTGATACGCGTGAAGAAACCAGCAACATGTTTTAAAAAGATTTTAATATGTATCAGCCCAGTACAATAAAAGCTTTTTAGAAAATATAAATAGAGAATTATAATGTGGGACCAACAATCACAAAAATTGCCTTGTGAATTCACAGTGTGAGACTGTTAAGCTACCAGGAAAAGATCTGGATAAACAGGGATCTAAAACTTCCTTACATTACCCTCCAAGTCTCCCAGTCTGTTAAAATGTGGGAGGAACCAGAGTCTGTCAAATGTGAGAGTTTAAGTGCACTGTAAAAGCCTCACCTCCTCCTGCTCCCTCCTTTTCCATCGAAGCTGAGCGTTCGCTGCCGCCATCGCCTCGATCACAAACGTCGTGGTCATGTAACTGAACAAAGAACATTTTAGACAATGAAGTGCCCCTTGTAGAGATGTAGGAATATCAAAGTTGCACAGTGAGAGGCTATAATATTGTAAAAAGGATCTATACTTTACTCATGGTCAACAAGTGCCACAATGTGTTTATATGCAATACTTAGGCCATGTTTCAAAGTATAGCAGATAATAACGAATAACGTGGTAAACAAGCAACAACAGTAATTTCATTAACCGGGGCAAAGGACCATGGCTCTCTGTTTAATTATCGTACTACAAACAAAACACAAACCGTGATATCAATTTGAAACTTTGAAAATCTGAAAAACATTTTCAATGTTTTGGGCAAGTTTACTCTCTTAAGATATCAACTTTAAATGACCTAATCTTTACAATAAGGACTGTAATTATTGCACTCATTCAACGTTTCTCCATAGAACTACATAGGGAATTGTAAATTCTCATTATCCATTTTGCTCACATTGTGGCAACAACATCTCCACTTTAGTAGCTCCTGCAGACTCCAAACTTTCCAGTCTTGGACTTTTTTTGAAGGTTTGTTCAGAGGGATTTTTCAATATTTAATTCCTAGCCCTATTTATTGAGTTTTGAACCTCAAAAATCAAAAAAAGATTTATTCACCAATAACAAGTTTAATCAAAAACTAAACAAAATATTCAAAATCCCATCAGAACAAATCTTTGTATCTAATATGTCAAAAAAATGAAACCATTTAAACCTGGTTTTATCCATTATTTAGATTCTGTCACTGAAAATATAGACAATTTTGGATAATATTTGCATAAAATACCTATGTCTTATATGAAAACAGAAAATGAGAGAAAACTTCTAATCCATTTTTTCCTCATATCCATGCCAGTAATATACAGCAAGTTAAAATCAAGTTTCAAATTGATATCTCCCCTTAAGTCCATGATATTGTGATTCTCGAATGCCTGTCTCCGTATGTGGAAAGATATGTCATCATGTGTGGTCTGTGGTGCTGACCTCATGAATCCTAGAAATGAGATGAGGGCGATGCTGACCACCCATCCGGCTGTGGCGAAGGCTCTGGGCATCGTCAGGGCCCCGGTGCCGACGATCAGGTTGAACATGTAGATCAGCCCCACCTACAAAACGCATGAGAGAAGCATGAATTCAGAAAAATCACATAAAGAACTTGGTCTGCAGAAATGTCGAGTTAGTGGACATTGTTTAGATATTTTCATGTGTGATTGAGATAATTTTTATTGAATTGCCAGTTTCTGAAATATTGTGGTTGCCATGGTTTCCGTGGGGCTTGTTTAGGGCTCTCTTGAACATGACCACTGTCAAAAATCAAAATCCAGCAGCCATCCATCCAGTGCAGTGCGTATTATGGTCCAGACAGCAAAAGATGCATGAAAATTGTATTTCTGATCAACTTTTTGCCACATGAAGCTAAAGCTGACGCCGTTTGAGGACATTTTTTTAACTTAAGCGTAATGTCTGTAGTACAAGTTTCACGATATGTCAACATGCCCTGCTTAGAGTGTGGCTCATTATGCATTACATAGATCATGGTCTGGAGATTTATCTCATGTTTGAGACAAAGACATCAAATATTTCTCAAAAAAAGCTATATATAACACCTTGAATTTCTACCAATGCTGCAATGATGAGACCACTCTTGAAGGTTTTGAGGATTTAAGGGTCTGGAAATATACAAATAAACAGCACAGCTGATTATTAAGGTGGTAAAACCATCTTCTACCCTAAACAATACAGACACAAGAGTGTTACAAAGAGTGAAATGTACATAGTTACACTGCATCTAATGACAGTGTTCAACAGTATTATGTAACAGAAGAAACTAATAAAAAACAGATTTTAAATTGGATAAAATTACCAAAATTAAATCACAGAGCCAAACTAGTTATGTACCGTTCACAAGTTTTAAAACAGTCAAAAGGGGAGTTGCAACAGGGCGTAGCCATGGAAACCACCTCTGCCAGGTACAATAGGGCTGGAAAGTCTCGCACCCGTTTCGGATACAAACAAACGACCACGTGCTCGAGGAGGCGGTTGGTGCAAAGTGCTTTGCTTTGTTTTCGGCTGTAATCACCAAAGTTTACGCGACACATGCTCCGTTTTTAGGTTTACCAAAGACCAATAAGCCAAGTGCACATTGCACCTGCGTATATGCGTGGGTCAATTATGTAAAAAAAAAAAAAATCCCACTACCAAACAAACCACTCAGGACTGGTCTACGCTGTCACTTGATCACTTCACTCACGTTAAGTCCATATTAAATGAATAAATACATAAAATAGAGGTGCCCAAAGCATATTAGCTTTACAAACTACAGCAGTATATTCATCGCTGCTACCGTGGCAGTAATATAAAGACATTTAATTATGGTCCTATGGTATGTGCTGTCGCCAGTAAAAATCCCCGAGCGCATCTCGGTTTGTTGCCGTAGGAGTCCTGTTGATAACATAACACAACATCTGGCTTGTCTTGGTCATATTGGAACTTGACGTGGCCGAGATCACAACTAGTCTTGACCGTTCACTCATTTTTTTTAGTCCCAGAGATGGAATTTGTCCACTATAACACTGAAAAAGCCATCAAAGCGTATACAATTTTCTAAGTCCACGATATCAGTACTGCAGCCGAGCACGGGGAGAACAGGACAAACCCACGTGTTTGTATCCGCGGACCGAAATCTCACCAATTCTCGCACTTCCGCTTTCCAGCCCAATACACTCAAAACAAATAGAGGATGTAAAACTCAAATAATTAAATATACAGATTTATTTTGATGAAATTCAATACACAAGTAACCTTGTTACATACATCCCCGACTACCTAATATACTAAATAGTTTTCCATCAAAAATACATTTAGACAGAACTTTTGTTCGGAGTCTGTGAATATCCCAGAAACGATTAATCGATTGCTAAAAAAGTTTAAAACTATTTCCATTAATCGATTAATTGTCTCAGTCCTGCTTTAAGTGGTGCATTTTGGGCTTTGATTTAATCCCATCATCAACACAAAGTAACTTCAGACAAAACTTCTCACAAGATTCTCAGACAAACTTTTAATTAATTATGGCTAATGCATTGAAATTGTTATCATACAATGGTCATTTCAAAAGCATCAAACACTAAGTAGATTCTGCTGATTGACAAGTGTCAGTAAAACTCTGTGGTCAGTCGCTGACGCAGCAGAGGCTCGTTTAGATCATAAAGAGGTCAGAAAGAGCTCATGTCAGCGATTTCAGCTTCCTGTTCAAACTCATGCCACTAGAGCAAAATATATCTTATCCATGCTTTGTGGAGTGTAAAGAAAAAAAGGAAAAAAACTTAGGGCTGAAACAACTAATCAATTAATGTACAACTAATCAATTATTGAAATAGTTGTCAACTATTTGAGTAATGGATTAATCGTTTCAGGGATACAACCAGAATCAGACAGCAAGAACTACTTTAGAATTTTGTATTTTAATTAAAAACTATGTTATATTTAAAGTTATATCAATCTTGAGACCATTATCTAACCCCTCACTCCATCGGTTGCTAGATCCTACGGAAAAAAAACTGTTTGGAATTCAATATTAAAGGGCTCTTTCTCACTTTCACAATCCCAGACTGAATTCTAGAGGTTCTGAGCCATTATAAAACTTGTACAAAGAGAAATTACCTTGACATTTACTCTATACAGATGTCGTCAAACATTGTCAATTTGGCTTCATGCGGTAAGAATGCTGTGAAAAATACAAGTTCCGTGCTCCTTTTGTAGCCATAACAATAGGAGGACAAAAGTGATCAACAGATCGGATTACTCTCAACATACCAATAATCAGTTTATTAGTTCCAAAATCCTAAAATGTAATAACTTAAAATAAAAAAACAATATGTTTCCAGACTGTGTCCAGAAATTGTTTGAAATAAAAATGCTGTATGAACTTTTATGTTTGTGAAACCAAAGGTGAGGACAGATGTAGAACTGAGGAGTCTTTCCAAGGTGTAAATGGTAACCATTTAGCTTATTTGAAAGAATAATCATAACAAATTATGTTGGAGTTGCACGGTTCTCGTTTCTTGATGGATGTAAACTATCGTACCTATAAATTATATTTTAGTGTGCAAAATGTAAATTGTGATAAGGCAAAATAAGCTAAACTTCACCCTAGGCATTTTCGGTCTTGTACAGCACCATTGGAACATTTGCTATTTCTTGACGCATTTCATTTTAATTGACCGAAATAAACTTAACTCACTGATAATGTTATAGTAGTGAAAGCTCAAAAGTGTGGAGAGGGAAAAGTAGGTCAGCCTGAACAAAGCCTCCATGAATTAACCATAGCATGGAGCCACTGTGAAGACGGTGTCATATGAATAATCTGCACATAAAGGAAGATGGCTGCCACTCACAAAGGCAGAGTAGGGCTCTCCGGTCTCTGTGATTCCTCCGGCCATCGCTGCGGTGCTGCTCTCCTACAAACAACATAAATAACATTTTAGAATCTAATTTTCTAAATTTTTAAAGCTTTTCATCATCATTTATTGTTGTGAATTTGGCTCAAAGTAAGACTGTGTGGTTCTCCATTAACTTTCTTAAATGTATTTTGTTGCGGTAAAAAAATGGATGATTTATATCACACGGCATAGAGCATATTTAGTCATATTTAGTGTAATAGAAAATCAGAACTTGCCATCTTGTTTAGCATAATATTATAGCATAATATAGCATAATATTCTCTTTGTAAAATATGATTTACGGATAACATGGATTAGAATTAAGCATCTTTAAGTGCATTTTCAGCTTGTTGTTGTGTGTGTAAGTCTGACTTTTTAGTGACCCAGTGGCTGTATGGGTGCAGCATGGCACCTTTACTTTCCATCACAGCAGCCTCTATGATGCTCTAGGATCAATTGCTTTTAGGGTTTTGTACCTGAAGCTTACCAGAAACCCTAAAAACAATTGATCATGGAAAATTGCCACTATGATGGAAAGTAAAGGCACCATGCTGCACCCAGGTATCTAGGTGGATTGATCTTAGGACGTTCCTTATAGTCAAAACTAGTCATCATTATATGGCATGTTTTTGTTAATTAACCTTTGTGCAACATAAGACAAGAGTGTGTGAAAACAGCCTGATTGATAAAATTAGCTGGAGTTGAATGTTTCCTTTGCGCTATAGGAAAACAATACATATTCCTTGACAAAATATTTACAAACTGATCTTGCTACAGTGTAAATATGCAATGTCAACACGGATGCCGCTTCAGAACACATCAAGACTCTTATGCACAATAACAAATTGGTTATTTCATGTTAGTAATATAATCAATTCTAATCTAATCAATGTATTT
>OMNZ01067576.1:6002-19555 GCA_900303255.1 Lesueurigobius sanzi | reverse complement strand
GACATGTTTCCCTCATGGTTTAGTCCTGGTTCAGTCTGTGATATTGTCCAGGTTCAGACCTGATGTAGACCCAGTTTTCTCTGATTGAGTCCTTGGGTTTAGACCTGGTTTAGTTCTGGTTTAGTCCAGGGTAATCATTGTTTCATTCTGTCCCTGGTTTAGTCCTTTTCAGTTTGGTCCTGGTTTAGACCTTGATTTCAGTCTCTGCTTTAGTCCGGTTTACTCCTTGGTTTAGTCCTGGTTTAATCTAGATTCAGTCTGTGATATTGTCCTATTTTGGACCTGGTTCACACTTAGTTTTCTCCTGGTTTAGTTCTGGTTTAGACCTGGTTTAGACCTAGTTTTCTCCTGGTTTAGTTCTGGTTTAATTCTGACAGCAGAAGCAGTAAGTGGAGCAAAAGTATTTGAGCTCAGAGCTGCGTTAAACTAGCCTGGCAAGCCAGACTATAGCATGAATTGTATAGTCTGGGGTCGCACCATTGGGAAAGCTGAAGGTTGTGGGTGGAGCCAACAGTTGTCCTTCAAACTGCTTCTGCCGTGAAACGCTATGACCAATCAGAGCACGTTTCCATTTTCATCATCATATCACCCAGCCCTATCTTACATTGTTTTGCCTTTTCACATTACCTCACAACTAAAACATAAACCAGACTCTTACATTTACTCAGTAGTAATGATGGGAGGTTCATCAATCAGCTCTTCAAGGTAAAGGTTTAGAATCCAATCTCAATTGTGAGATGAGAAAAGAATCAACACAACAGCAGCTTTTTGCACACAACATATTATTTTTTAGTATTTGCAGCCGCTTTTTGTTAATTATGGCATAGTGTTATCATAAAAATACACAAAGGATAAATAAGCCCCATTGTGAGTTTGGATAGCGGTAATAAAAATGCTACGCTAAAAAATTCTACTAATTCTACTTAGAGCAAAATTACTCCTATGCAACTAAATGTCTTAGCTGCTGTTTATTTCAAAATGAGGGAAAAGGACTGGATAAAGAATGTCATTTGCAGAAGCCCTTGATTGTAGTTCGATTAGATTTAATGAGTGAGATTGGCTTAAACTCCAGGGCCCATACGGCGTCGCAGCCTTTCCAAAACATGTCAATTTCTTCATGGCCACCAAATTGGGCCCTTTCCTTTCTCCAATTCAAATGTATGATAAGCAGTAACAAGTGGCTGCCAGGCTGAATAGAGGAGCTGTGGCAGAATTCACAATGGGCCCCGTATTATTCTTGAATTTCAAACTCGGGACGCCTCACTGACCTTGATGTGGAAGTAGAAAGCTTTGGGCGGGGGGTTGCCGTCGGCGTGGCACTCCAATGTCACGTTATCGCCCTCCACGATCGGCCCCTTGCTCAGGACTTGAAGGCTAACTTTCTCCGATGGATCTGCAATTAGGGAAAAGAGAGACGGAATATTCAGAAGGGGGCCGCCGCCGGGAGGAGAGCCTGCACCTGCACAAAGGGGTCGGCCCGAAGAAACAAGCCGAGCAAAGTAACCATCCATCATGTTTTATACAAAGCGACCCCGCCTGACTCCGGATCGCACTCGGAAAATGTTGCCTTGAAGCTAACAAATTGGAAACTCCCCACTGAGCGGCCGAGCCCTCGCAAGATTCAGCACTTACTTTTATTGACTCTCCCTCCGTCTCCTCTTCAAAGTTCAAGGATCTGAATACACACAAAAAAAAAAAATCCCGGTAGGTGCTCCCGCCCCTCAGCAAGCAGAGATCCAGACAAATCCTTTGGCAAAGCACAGCGGGAGATATCCACGTTGCTGAGCGTTTTGTTATTACGTACCGATTGGAATGCCCAGTGATGAAAGCGCCACACATAAGGCGGCATTGTTCTGTTATGTACACGGCATATTCCCGAAGAGTCCTCTCCCAAGCAAACAGCCATTTCACGTGTAATGAATACAAATATACTTTTCTTTACAGGGGGATTTTGCCGGCGCGAGTGGATTTATTTGTGCTTTATTTTAGAAGCAGTGTAAACATTGAGCTCGCGGGGAAATAAACTAGTACCCGGCCCTGGGAGCATCTTACGTAGCCGTGTCCTTGAATAACACTCCAAAAAGTGGGCTTTGGAGATTTCCAACACACTTTTAGTTAAGGAGAAATCTCACAGTTATACGGCGTAAGAAGTGCACCTTTGTGGCATCACACGAGATCTGAGATGTAAAAACATACAGATGGTGGCCGTATGATTCTGATTCTGGGACCATGTTGAATAATATTTAAAAATGACCTGCCAAATATGTAGGTAATGATAATTGGTAAACCTTGTATCTAGATCAGTGCAGCGCTGAAACAACTAATTGATTCTTTCATTATTTATAGTAGTTGTCAACTACCGTATTTTCCAGACTATAAGTCACACTTTTTTTCATAGTCTGCCTGGTTCTGTGACTTATACTCAGGTGCGACTTAGTATATTAATTAATATGTTACATTAACCTACCAGACACCTATTCAGTTCGTTGTTTATTTGTGTCGCTGAAATTTTGTAAAATAAATTTGTCCCCAAAATGTATATGTTTTTTCTTCTTCATTATGCATTTTTTTGGCTGGTGCGACTTATACTCTGGAGCGACTTATAGTCCAGAAAATACGGTATTTTGGAAATTGATTCATTGTTTCTGGGTTATAACCAGACTCAGACAGAATTACATTGGAATCTTTCATGTTTATGCAAAAACTATTTTGACCTCATTTGTCCCAGATATGAGACCATTATCTAACCAGAACAGAATGACTGCCACTCTCACGGTTGCCAGATCCTACGGCAAAACCATTGGAAACAAATATAAAAGGACTCTCTCACTTTCACAATCCCAGACTGAATTCTAGAGCAGTGTTTCTCAGCCAGGGGTACGGGGACCCTTGAGGGTACGCGAGAGCTTGGAAGGGGGTACTGGGAATCATTTCAGATACAAATTAAGACCAAAATGAATTGTATTTTTGATTATTATGTTCAAAGAAAAGCTATTTAAAACATTTAACTGTAAAGAGTGAGAGAATATTTAGTCGCCTTTTTACTGATAAATAGGAGTTTTAGTCATTCACTTTCTAACTAATCATCAAAACCATTGGGGCAGGGGGTACTTTGAGTATACAGTAAATAATAATAAATAAAGGCTGGGAACCACTGTTCTAAAGCTATTATATTGTGACACTTGTACAAAGAACATCCTACAGAGGTTACCTTTAAGTTTACTCTGTCAAGACATCCTTAAAAGCCATCACTTTAGCTTCATGTGGTAAAAAATGTATAAAAACAAAATAAAATTGTGCACCCTTTGCAGCCAAGCAATGAACCGATTCATAGTGTAAAAAATAAAAATCAGCCGATTAATTGAAGACTGAAGAATTTTTGCCTACGAAAGCCAATTAATTGATTACCAAAATAATCATTAGTTGCAGCCCTAGACCTGTGCAAATGATCTCCACAAATGTTTGTTTGTTTGATTGATTGTGTTTTTTGATATAAACATTAGGCATGGGTATAAAGATATACTGTAATAGACAAGTCTTCATGACCAGACAGCTTATGGTAAAAGACCGCAGTCTGGTAGAACATCTTTACTAACAATGTTAGGCCTTTCTTTGTGGGACTTCTTGTTTACTTTGGTTTAGCCGAGTTAACTTTCACCTGTGTCCAATCATGTGGTGTGTTTGTATCATAACCACAACTGCATTGTCCCATTGGGTTATCCCTTCATTGGTTGTTTCCTCCCATTATGAGCTGAACTACCCAGTCAGCTCTCCAATAAACAGTGATACAATAACCCTTTCTCAGGATGAATAGATTTATTCATCTGAAATAAGTCGTCCCTTGTTCCCACTGCAGCATGACTAGGAAATCAGTCTCTGCTGGAAACTAGCAGCTCAACAATCTGCCAAGTCTTCGATACAGAGTGGTAGGAAGAATAATGAAACAAAAGTCTTGTTTTCATAAGACTGGTATGGTCGGGAAGTTTTCATTTTCAAAAGTGGTGAAAATCATCATCCTTTGTGCTTTTTCATTTTTTGGCGAAACCTTGTTTCAAAGTTTGAGGTTTTTCAACATGGCAGTTACAAATCATTAAGTTCTGAATTATAACAATATAAGAGAAAATGAAAAGAACACATTTAGCCATTTCTGCTCATACTTTGACCACTTATGGACCTTATGCTATCTTCACATAAAATATATTTATTGTGGATAATAAATAATAAGACTTGCATTCAAAACGTATCAAAACCTGCAGGATCTGATATCACCAAGTAATTAAGAGTCCAGGGCCAATGTCAAAGTTGTTTCCGCAGGACCAGTGTTACAGCCAGGGATGCACCGATGCCGATACCACCTGCTTGTACTCGTACTCATTAATGTGGCTCCGATACGAAGAGACTGAAACCAATTGACGTGCGCTGCACCTCACAGCAGCCTGACAGAGCAAACTGAAGCATTTAAGAGAGGAAATACAGTCCTCCACACAGACCTGACTTTATCACGGACCTGACTTTATCACAGACCTAATATATAAATAATGATAATAATAATAAATATTTCCTGTAATTTTCATCTTAAATAAACAAAGTTAGACCCAAAAAACACATGATTACACATGCTTATTACAAATATGATATTCAATAAAACAGCTTTACTTTAACTGTATAATTCTCGTCAAACTACTCTTAAAAGTAATGTTTTTATAATTGATAAATGACTCCAGTAAATGGAAATGAGAACGAGCCACTTTAGCCCAGCTACAAGATGCATGTTTGAAGAAAATGCCTTGCACTTGTATCGGTACTCGGTATCGGCAAGTACTCAAATCAAAGTACTTGGTTTGAGAAAAAGTGGTATCGGTGCATCCCTAGTTACAGCCAGCAAATCAGGGGTCAGTTGTGCTAGATAGGGGGAGGGACGGTCTGCTTTGAAAACTTGAGATGTCATGACAAAAAGGAAGCTTAGGAACAGGGACATCTTTAAGGTTAGGTTTTTTCTTCTTTGATGGCACCTTTCCTGACTTTTTGCACCCCCCTGTGTGATCCTGTCCTAAGAGCTGTTGTGACAAGTAAATTTCTCCATTGTGAGATCAATAAAGAGCTATCTTATCTTATCTTATCTTATCTTGGTATATGTTCAGACAAACCAAGTCATAGATCTATCAAATTACAGCAGACTGTTCCCTGTTCCTAAACTTAATCTCAAGTTTTCACCCCTGATTGGCTGGCTGTAACATCGGTCCTGGTCAAACAACTTTGGCTAGTGTTGCCACCTGTCCCGGTTTTACCTGATTGTCCTTCTTTTTAATGGCCTGTCCCGGGGGAAAAAAATATTCTCCCGGGACCTTCCTATACTGTATATCACCTTTTACCTGCCCACTAGCGCCCCCAGGTGTCTACAATCAAAAACTGTAGGAAATAAGCCAAAACAATAAAGACTGGACATATTATTTAAAGCAATTAACTGAATAAATAACAACATAATGGTATTAAAATTAATCAAAATATAACCGTTGAGAGCAAAATAATATTATTAGTAAACACATCTGTTGACATTAACCACTTAAAGTAACTATTTAAAGCAAATCTAACATCCATCACAAGGTTATGTCCAATTTTGCTGTAGAATGGCATTTTTTGCCCTCTGATGTGTGAAGGACGCCACTGCTTATAAGCAAAAGGGTCGATTGGGTTGCCGAAATGTCCAGGTTTTTTGTCAGGCACAGGTGGCAACCCTAACTTTGGCCCTGGACTCTTCATTACTTGGTGATATCAGATCCTGCTCAAAACCTAATCCGGTTGTTATAAAAAATATTATGCCTCATGTTTACAGGAAAAAACTCTCTCAATAAAACTAATAACATCATGTGAGAAATAAGGTGTGACTTGCTAATAAGGTGTTTCTGTGAAAGCTTTTATTATGAGCTGATTCTGTACTAACAGCCTTTGCTCCACGGCAGATTATGCTTTAATGAATGGCCCTGAATGTGAACAGCACGTCCCATGGCCTCCAGCCTCTCGTACTGGAAGAAACCACAGCCATTACTTAATCAACCTGTGTCTTATTACACGCCCAGGTAGCACTAAAGGGGACAAAGCTACATTAGTTATGACTCACAGTGAACGGAGAAGGGGCCCACGTCGGTCTTGTCGCTGTCTCGCTCGTGAGTGGACACACAGCTGAACACGGCCCCTGCGTCTCCTTTGGACGCCACATACTGGAGGATGGAGGAGGTGGTGGACAGTCCTGTAGATGGCTCCACCTTTGTGCTGGTGGTGATCATCACGACTGCAAACAAAAGACCTCAAAGCTGTAAGTCACGAACACAGGGGTCCCGTCTCAGGCCAAAGGTCACAGAGGTAGGTGGTTTGTTGCTCAACCGCTCATGTGTGTTGTTGTGTGAGATCAGGGGGGGTTCACATGGGTGTGTTCTTAATAAACGACTTGTCATGTAAAATGTGAGCTTTTCAACAATACAGATAAAGGCCCAATCTCAATTGTCCATTTTACCCCTTCCCCTCAGCCCTCCTCCTTGCCCTTCCTTACAGTTTAAAACAGAGGGCTAAGCGCTAGGGCTGAAAAGAAAGCCCTAAGAAATGGGATGACTTTTTGGGTCAATTAGAACACATTTTTATGAAAATAATAACAAAATTTGAATTAAAAAGCAAGCCTCTACTGGTCTCTGGCATGTCTCCATTAAAGCAGTTCATCAGTAATAACCAATGACCTGTCCTATAACTTAACAAATGTCGTTGCTTATTGATGATGCTTATGAGTTTATTTCTCCAGCTTGTTTCCATGTTTCGTCAACTCCTCCTCCCCCTCCATTTTAAGTGTGCATCTGAAAACACTGCATTTCGAGGGGTATCTAGCACTTTTCCTCAGTCCTACCCTAGGGTAGCCTGGCTAGTGCCAGACTAAATATCACAAGTGAATATTTAGTCTGGGAACCACCCGTTCATTTTCTCGTAGGAGGGGTGTGGTTTACGTTTTCCGTAGCCGTTTATTGGGCGCTAATGTCTATCATATGCATCTGCACGTAGCCCAGAGCCAAACGTATCAATTGTACCCAATGACGTATGAGCCTCAGCTAATCCAGTCTGTCCAATAGTATCGTCTTGCCGCCCCTCCCCCGTTCTGTGATTGGTCCCCAAATCCCTGCGAAGATTTCGGCGTTGGTATCCAGGCTGTTGAGCAGTTCATAAAGGTTTGAGCGCGAGCAGCATGGGTATTCCCAGGCTAACCCCAGGGCTGGGCAATTAATCTAATTTTAATCGAATCTCGATATTGAAAAAGGTCAATTACGATAATCACGTGGCGAGCTTTAATCATCAAGGAAACTGGCCAATCCACCTACATGGCGGTAAATGCTCAGTTTTTGTTTTTTTGGTTCCATAGCGTCTGCATAATCAATCCAGCTTTGTAAGTAGCTAACTGCTAATGGTGAAAGAATGAGCTGCAGTTTCCCCCAAATATTGGAGACTAAGCAACATGAGCATTTCTTTAGGATTTCTACTCCAACAGAAAAGGCCAGAGAAAAGGCCAGAGACTTAATCTAATGCTAAGCTATTGCCCCCTGCGAATATGGCTGAAGGGGCTGGTTGTATGTGGTGGTGGTGGTGTGATGGACCCCTACTTTATAAACTTTGAGCTTTTTGGGAGTTCCATTTTCACAATGTCACACATGAACTGTCCAGTGTGAAATTGTGATATAAACTAAACTAAACTAAGCTAACATAGCTGCTGTTGCAATATTGTGTTGTTTCTTCAAACACTTTCACTTTTGTGCGATCTCTGCATGTGTTTTGTGTTGTGCCTGGCCATGTGAGAGCTGTGTAGTGTCCTGTAGCTACTGTGTGGGAGGAGCTACTGTGTGGGAGGGGAAGTGCCCATTTCTGCTTCTTTAGTAGAAAGTTAGGAGTTAGCACAGTTTAGAAGTGATGTAGCATCACAACAGGACCAGGCTGAGCCGCAATCTGTATAATCACCGTTACTGTTTTTATTTCTTTTTTCTTTTTTTTCTACTTTATTTTTATTGTTTTAGGTTTTTAAACAATACAGGCAAGGGACATGTGGGATGCATTAACCATATAAAAACAAAAATAAAATAAAAACTTTGACAAACATTTGGCTTTAATCATGTGACGTTGAGATGAAAATTGTCCATTTTTCCCATTTATCTTGACACAGTTCTTCTTGAGTCCTCAGTCTATGAGTCACAGAATCTCCATCTCAAATATTCCCTTAACAATTTGTAACCAATCTTTAGTTGTAGGTGGCTTTAATCTGCACCATTTTTTGTAATGGCCTTTTTGCAGGCAGCTAATAATATTCTTAATAAATTTTTTCTTACGTTTTTATTTTTTTACTTATTTAGACAAAACTCGAATCAAAAATCAAAATCGTTCAATATGGGGAAAATAATATGGGGAGATTTATTTTTTTCATAATCGACCAGCCCTACCCCTCACTGCAAAATAGAATTGGGACACCCCTTCATCTCTTGTGACCATGCAAAACAGAGGGGAGGGGCTAAAGGAGAGAATTGGGACTGGGCGAAAGCATTGTTTATCATGAAATATTTGTATGTTGTTTTGTATTGAGCTGGAAAACAAGAACACAACTAATGGCATGCAGATTTCTTCTTGATATTTGCCCTAAGTGCAATTACATTTGTCATTTTCATATCGCGAATTAACCAGGCGAACGGAAACATAAGCAATGATCCTGGTTAGATTTGAAATCCACATTCAGATGAGTTGACAATCGCTGTTTAATGGAATACGCCTCACAAAAAGAAGAGATAATACGATAGCAGTGAGAGCTTTGTTTGCTCACTTGAAATGAGTGAGTTTTATGGCTGTCTGTCGGTCCGGAGGATGTTTGCAGAGTTTGTGCGTCAGTGTGTTCTTAGGCAACAACTGCTCTGTCATCATGTTCCCGGTAAGCCTGTTCTTACATTCTGCTTACCACTCCAGCTGCTACTGTTTGAAGTCGAGATTTAGTCAAATGAAAACGCGGCATCGCCTTACTGCGCTGGATTCGATCCCTCGGGGGGGGCAAGCG
Source organism: Lesueurigobius sanzi (assembly GCA_900303255.1). Taxonomy (NCBI): domain Eukaryota; kingdom Metazoa; phylum Chordata; class Actinopteri; order Gobiiformes; family Gobiidae; genus Lesueurigobius; species Lesueurigobius sanzi. Next base: position 10,488 of record OMNZ01067576.1, on the reverse strand, counting down.
TTTAAACTGGCACGGTGGATAAATATGATATATACGACGAGGGATTATGGTTTGCCCGTTTGTGTTGCCAGGAGGTTGAGAACAGCAGCGCTGCCCCCGCCGGAGGGTAGGCCGGTGCGCCGGACATTCTGCGGCTGGATACAAAAGCAAACCCACCTTTGTCGTCGGCGACCAAGGGCTGCCCGTTCCTCTGCCACGTGATGCCGGCCGCGGGGTTCGCATCTGCCGCAACACATGTTCCCACCTAGAGCAAACCGGAGAGAAACAAAGGGCTGTGGAATCAAGATCAACAAAGAGAAGAAAATAAATACATCGTATAGGCAGTGCGCCCTCAGATAAGTTTTAATTAGTTCAGGCAGTGAAGGTGAAATAACAGATGGGCAAAAAAACCTGATAATAACTGTTACCTGTCTCTATGCAACAATATAAATGAAGTACTTGCCTCATTAATTTTGCAGCCATATGGTCTTAAGATATTTGTGTAAGACAAACTTTTAATCACTTTATTGGAGAATGAGCATAATACTGTATGAACAATGAATTGGCCTACAGCTCGCCTGGCCGCGATGCTCACTTTAACCCCAATGATGTTATTTTATTTCAACGTCTCTGGCACTAGTACTTTATTTTCTCTCTCTTTTGAAATTTGGACAATTACTGTGTAAGTAAACTGTACTTTATAAAAACTTGAATTCATGTTTCTACAACTTTCAAATATAAAGTGGTTAAAATGCCAGCGAAGAAGCCAAATGATAGATATCTTGTGTGCAAGGTTGGGTTTTAGTCCCTGTAGTTATTTCTAGTCATGTATGGATGTATAATAGCTTAATTCTTTGCATTCAGAATCAAATAATCAGTACATTTGAGAGAAATCTATCATTTCTACATTTTTAAGTGGATTAAAAGTAAAATAATTCTGAATTGACTCATAACCTTCGAACGCCACCTTTGTTTCCGGTTCCGGTATTAGCATAGTGTAGCATAGCATTAGCATAGCCTTGATACATGAATAGAAAAGCGAGTCAACTATCCTCTGGACGCCGATGATGGCTATTTTTGGGAGGTCCAGGAGGCTCAAACTGTATTTATCGAGTTAGATCCGCAACTGCGAGGGTAAGCAGGTTATGCTAATGCTAGGCTAATACCAGAACCGGAAATTAAAGCTGCGTTCCTGAAGCTATATCGCTAGCTTGTCTCGAACGTTAAGCAAAGACTCTGTCCACCTTATTCTGCCCCGCCCACTTTTGTTGTAAAACCACTACCTGTTTGTATTAGCACTTCCTGTGAGCTGGGATTTCCATTATGGACAGTGAAGAAAATAAAATGAGAATGAACATAAAAAGCTCAAAGGAAATAAGTTTGTGGCTCAGGTTTAGTTTCAGTGGAGACGACATGAGAAAGCGATAGAATCACTTAGGTTTTGTTGTCACTCTAATTCAGTTTTTCAGTTTTTTATTAAACATGTCGATTTTCTAAGCAGATAAAAAGTGGTACTATATTGTAAGGCGCAGTAATACGTGAGTGAGTGAGTGAGTGAAGATATCACTGGACAGATGTCGAAGTGCTCCTAAGGTGTTATTACGCCTTACAATATAGTACCACTTTTTATCTTTAATTGTGTGTAACTATACTTGGATGGTGTAACTGTACTTGGATGGTGTAACTATACTTGGATGGTGTAACTGTACTTGGATGGTGTAACTGTACTTGGATGGTGTAACTGTACTTGGATGGTGTAACTATACTTGGATGGTGTAACTGTACTTGGATGGTGTAACTATACCATCTCGCCCTTTCGCACTTATCCTGTCCCGTCTGCCCCCCTCTGTGTTAAAGAGGTCTCCCGCGTTCAGGGGACAGTGGGAGACATAGAAACAGGGTCTTTTCATAAGCTCACTGTCTGCCGTTACATCTGCGGGGCTGAAGGTAAGGGCCGCACAGATACAGCGTGTGTGAACCAGATAAAGCCCGAGTCATATGAACATTCCTCTCCCGGCGCTGGCTTCATATCCTGCTCCGCACTGTAAAACCTGACCTCTTCTAATTATTTCCATTTTGTTATGCAACCGTTACACGCATTTATTTCCAATGGTAAAAAAAAAAAAAACAACAACCCAAGACTAATTCATTAACAAGAATTTTTTTTTAATTAAGTATTCAAGCGCTTCACAACAACTATAAAGCCTTGATGGCAGTGCTGTGTTTTAACATTCGTAAAAGTTTTAACCAGGCCAGAGCCAGATTGATAATGTGAGTTCTCCACAGTATCAATCTGGCCGCTCGTCCTCAGGTGCTGTCATGGCCATTTTGCTTTGGCTTGGCTTTTCTTGCGTCTGTAGCACCTGGATATCCTGTCCTAAACAACAATGGTTATAAGGTAAAAGTTTAGGCCTGGAAAATTTCATTCCATGCAAAAGAAATGTATAAAAATAACTATTTCAGTATCAGACTTCAACATAATTACGGAAAAATGTGTGCTGCCAATCGATTCATTATTTTTGATCAAATTAATCACACTTTTGAAATTTGATTAATCTTGATTAATCACAGTTCACTCTACGCGGCATTAAAAGCTCTAAGCAGGTCACGGGCCTCCTATTCATCTAACATTCCCCTGCGCCCCCCAGCAATATGAATAAACGCTATTGATGTGGTTAGTGCTCTTGCCTCACAGCAGGATGGGGCATTTCTGTGTGGAGCATGTTTCTCCCCGTGTCTGGATGGGTTTCCTCCGGGTGCTCCGGCTTCCCCCATCAACCCAAAACATGCACATTAGGTTAAATCCTCCTGCAGGTGATTCTGACCGTGAGCCTGGCTTGAGATCTGGAGATGGGCCCCGGACGCCACACGGGTGCCCACTGCTCCTGACGGGTTGCCCCAGTGGCATCGAAGGATGGGTCAAATGCAGAGAATGAATTTCCATATGGGGATTAATAAAGTATACCTTACCTTGTTTTGTCATAAATTAAAAAGTAAATTTCGCCATTGTGAGATCAATAAAGTCTTAGCCTGGTCTTACCATACTCTCGTACTCATTTCGTACAGAGGGTCTGGATCTTCACAATTGAGCTCCGTTTTAGGTGCGAGGGGTCAAATGCTTTTGAAGTTCGAAACGATTGGATCTGATTTTACCCAATCACTAGCCTGGCCTTAGCCATCGGTGTAATCATTTCCTGCATATGCTTGACGTCACCTACAACACCCGCCTCCCCCACTCACTGGATGGTCCGAGGCAATTCAACTGATGTTAACGCAGCCACTGAGATCAGACCCAGACGTACTGTACATGTAGGGAAATAATAATTGACAGGAGTTTATGGATGGCTAAGGCCAGGCTAATAAAGTCTTGTCTTATCTTAAAAACTACAATTAAAGTCAGATAAATACTGATAACATAAGTAATCCTTCCTGTGGCGCTGCCCTGCTGCGACTCGGGCTCCCTGGTGCTGCTGCCAGTGTTTGTGTACTTTAAATGGGTCTATCTGTACTTTTGAAGCAACAGATGTACAAAATATGTTGCTGGTGAAAGGACTGTTTATTGCGCTTGTCATCCAGCTAGTACTGGGACACACTATGCTGGAGCCGAGTGCTGGTGTGTCCGCGCTTCTAAGCTACACAAGAGAGCAGCTCCCGCTTCTCCGCCCCAGCAGTACCACATACCGGCACCTGCTTTACCGATAGAACTGCTGCGTACCCCGATCAAAGGTCTTAAGAGTCGCACGCGGAAGAGAGGAAGACGCGGTGGAGTGCGCCAGAGGCTTCGCAGGAGGGCGAACAGGCCACCGCTACCGTCAATACTTCTCAGCAATGTTCGATCACTGAAGAACAAAGTTGACGAACTAAGGACCAACGCCAGGTTTCTGCACAAGTACCGCGAGTCATGCCTGCTCGTCTTCACCGAGACGTGGCTACAGGAGGACGTTCCCGACGCGCTCGTGTCTTTGGATGGCTTGTCCCTGGTGCGCGCAGATAGAAACGCAAACTCTGGAAAGACTAGAGGCGAGGACATCGGCATTTATGTCAACAACAAGTGGTGCTCCCAATTCACAACGAGGGAGACGGTCTGCAACACTGACATGGAGCTGGTATGTTTGAGCCTGAGACCGTTCTATCTTCCTCGGGAATTTGGGAATATATTGCTATGCACTGTCTATATTCCACCAAACGGGAATGCATCAAACGCGGCACATATTATTGCAGGCTGTGTTCATAGACAACTGAAACGCACTCGTGAGCTGTTTTATCTTAGGTGATTTTAACCACTGCAAACTTGAGTCTGCTCTGCCAGGTTTCAATCAAATGTGCATGGACACACGAGAGGAGAAAAGGTACTGGACAAATTTTACGGGAATGTAAAAAATGCATATACAGCCAAAATTAAACCACCTTTAGGGTCCTCGGATCACAACGCTGTGCATTTAATCCCCACCTACAAGTCCTTGCTGAAGAGCACCAAACCCCTAGTTAAAAACGTCTTCATCTGGGA
>OMNZ01067570.1:2224-20855 GCA_900303255.1 Lesueurigobius sanzi | reverse complement strand
CTAACAAATACTAAAAACACGGAGTGACAAACTCCGACTTTGTAACTGGAACGTCCTCAACTGGGAAGTGACGTCATTCCGAGCTACGACTTCCAACTTCCGAGGTAAATGGAACGCACCATAAGAACACCACTCCCCTCATTATCAGGACACTTACATCATATTGACTATGTAAATACAAAGACACGCCCTCTAAACTTCCATATATGGGCATGACCAGAGCATGAGGCAGTACTCCTGATCTCTCCTCTGATTACGACAGGTGTGACTCAGCAGCACCTGCAGCCCTCAGCTGTGAAAGTCTACACTAACTATCTCTGCTCTGTACCACCTCTCATCACTTTCATTCTCTCAAAAAATATATTTTTAAATTAAATCATTTTTAGAAAAATGTTACTTATGCTGTGAAAGACTTTTTGTGCATAAGAGTCCTCCTGACTGTTCTTAGGAGTTGTCCTTCCAGAACTCCTTCAGCTAAGAACTCATTTTGTGAATGCCAAAAACTTTCCAAAGCAGGCCCTAAGAACAAATTTGTGTGTAAGTTTGTTTTGTGAATGAGGCCCAATGTTTTTGCCTATCATAGAACTATTATTCATTTAAAGCATTCATGGTGCCCACCAAAGCAACCTGCAAAACTGTCATTCTCAAACTTTTCACGCCAAGTTTCGTTGAGTTTATTTATTTGATCGTGGACAATGCACAAACAACATTAGTCTATAAAAGGAAGAGATGCCATGTGCCAGGTTATGTGCCAGGTTATAGCTAAAACAAAAAAATTAAATGCTAAATACCACCCCTTCAAATATTTGACCTCCCAAGTACCAGGCCTAGGACAAGATAGGAATAAATTGGATATAATTAAGACTAAAATATATCTGTGGTGGTCAGTGACGAAGTAAATTTACTTAAGTGCTGTACGTCAGTAAAGATTTTGAGGATATACTGTACTTGAGTAGCATTTTTGCTCACAACTTATTACTTTTACTCAAGTAAATTAGAAAAACAAATATAATACTTTCTACGTTTCTTACGGAGTGCAGACAAGTTGGCCGCGTTGTAGTTTTTTCTCTGATTTAATATCATCATCATGTCCACTCCTGAACAGAAGGTGGCGCTGTGCAGATGTATAATAACCATACAGTGGTTTGTTACTACTTTAGCCTGAATATACAGTATGAACACATATATTGTGTTTTTTATATTCTTTGGTCATTTCAACCAGAGTGAACTGAAGAGGAAAAGACCCAAATACATCTTCACAAGTATAGTATATTCAAATGTTTCATGTTTTTGCAGATGCACAACACTCACAAATGTACTTTTTACTTTGAATACTTAAAGGCACTATACCTGATTTTTTAAAATAATTTTTAAATTACAAATAATGAAAGAGGAAGCGAGTAAAATAAATTGTTAATTGTGGTCCAAACACATTCCCAACTTTCCAAATACATTTCTAAAATCACGTTTCTTCTTAGAGACGAGTTCATAAGCACATTTCACAACTGGTGGGTCACTTTTTAGGGTCAAAGTCACAGAAATGCTACAAAACTAGCTGCAAACCATGAAATTGACAATAAATGCTTTATGTTTAGATGCACTGTATTATTTCCACAGTTTGAGTTTGCAATACACTAAAGGATGAAAAAAATATTTTTTAGTAGTCCCTTAAAGTCCTGAAGTATTTGCTTTAAAAAAGTACTTAAACTTGAGTACATTTTTTACTCACTTGTGGGCAAAGTACTTCATTTCATTCCACAGATAGGCTACTACTGATCAAATATTACCCCAATGAAAGTGAAAGCTGCCAAAATTGCTTTATAAAGTACTCAAGTATTCATAGTAAAAAGTATGTTTCATTTAAAATGTGTTGTGAATCTTCAAAAACATGAAACATTTGAATATACAATACTTCTAAAGATGCATTTGAGTCTTTTCCTCTTCAGTTCACTCTGGTTTAACGCGTGAAGATATAAATGACCAAAGAATAGAAGAACCAGAGATGTAGGAAACACTTGAGAGACGAACCATTATCTGCACAGCGCCACCTTCTGCTCCAGAGCGGGCATGATAATATTAAATCAGAGATAAAATCACAACACAACCAATTTGTCTGCACTCCGTAAGTAACAAGTTATGAGAGCTTTTTTTTTTTTTTTTTTTTAAGCAAATGTAGTGGAGTAGAAAGTATTATACAGTATTCGTCAAATGTAGTGGAGTAAAAGTAATAAGTTGTCAACAAGAAGTAAAGTACAGATCCTCAAAAGCTCTACTTAAATGCAGTACTTCAGGAAATGTACTTTGTTACAGCCCACCACTGCTTCTACTCAAGCAGCAAGTAACAACGCACGAAGAGCAACTTTGCGTGTCTGGAAAAGTGCTACACAATGATGCATTATTATTAATATCATACAGACACAGAATGCAGCACATTAGCGTTCTATTATTTCTGGTAATAATACACATTTTACAGTTTGTGAAGTGTTGCTGGCCCCATCCCCAGATCTTGAGCTACTCCTTGTCAAGAGTAGTTGAAGGATTGACCTTTTGTGCATGTTTTGAGTTCATAGCGGGAACCTGAATAACTGGTGAAAACCCTCTCAGACAAGGGGAGAAATGCAAACTCTACACAGAAAGTCCCACAATAGACCTCTGAGGATGCATGATCATTAGCTTGTGCCATGCCTGCAACTATAGCCACTAGGGGTGTGCTCAAAATGCCTAGATACATATTAATATAATTTAAAAAAGATAGTATTAGATAGTATCAATATCATTCTTCCCACCAGGTAGCAGGACTGGGAAAACATCATGGAAACATGTAAGATTTTGTATTGTGAACCTTGAGATCAGTTACACGGCGTCCAACCAAATATTCTGAACACTTTGTTGCAAGCATTTAACCAAAATGTACTTTATGTTCTTTATTCTTCAATAAATTAAAGAAAATCCACTGAGTTCAGTTTTTTGAGTAAGTGGATATGTTCACGATTAACTAATGAGCATCAGGTCCATGTTTTGTTATTGAATCGTATCAAATTGTATTGCGAAGGCTCTGTATCGAGGTACGTATCGTATTGTGACCTGTGTATCGAGATATGTGTCGTATCGCCAGGTTCTCAAAGGTACACAGCTCTAATAGCCACTATTCAGATATATTCAGCCTAAAACTCCTTCTCAGGCCCATGTGATATTGTGATTTTCCAATGTGTTTATTCATAACCAAACCAATAAAATTGTGATCCAGTGTTGTTGCTTACAGCTTATTGCATTATTGTGCCTCCACCTGCCTCCCGTCCGCTCTCCACCCTGCCTCACGGAGCAGTTGCGAAGGGAGGTGCTTTGAGTAGCTCCACTCATGTTTAATGTATCATCCTGTTATATCCCGCCGCTGCCTGTTCCTGCCCGGGACTGGAGAAACACAACAGGCGGAGTGCTGCGGTCGGCTCTGGTGCCTTTTCACGCCGTGCGTCAGGAGGAGAGGAGCTGCGGGGGTTAAAACTTTTGCCCATGGATCCCGTTTTGGATCATCCCGCCCCGGACACCCCGTAAAGCAGCACCTCGTTAGGATGGGCGTGTGCCACTACCGGGACAGCTGTTTGGACCCAAGAGTCTCTCCTTGTAGCGTGACTCAGGGGCACTTTTCCTGTCCAAAAGAGTGTTTTAGAGGGCTACCTCGTTGTGCGTAAATGGATACAGTTGTGCCAGAGTTTAGTTTGTTGTCTAGTGTTTTTCTACAAACTACTCAGGATAAAGTTGCTCACACAAAGAGTGGATGTGGGATATATAGAGAGAAGAAAAAGGTTTTCTCAATAACTTATGAATATAGACTAATTGTCGTTATTTTGCACAACTTTATGCTGTAGCTGTAAACATTTTTTCAAAGCAATATTCAGTTAAGCTAAATGCACTTTCTGTAGACTATTGTTTAGGTAGTGCTTAAAGCAGACGGAGGAGGAGCGAGGATGGACCCTGCCTGCGGGACAGTGGGCTCAGTGGCGCTGGTGGCCAGCGGCGGAACCGGCGTGAATGCTAAGGCGCCTAAACATCTGTGGAGGCAGCAGAACCAAGCAGCGCTCACACCGCTGCACCACGCGCTGGTCGTGCGCAAGAACGAGCGCGTCAGACAAAGGGGCTTTTCGGACACCGAGAGATACCTTCTCCCGAGGAACATGGACAGGACTTACGCCATGGACACGGGGCACCGTCCCGGGCTCAAGAAATCTAGGATGTCGTGGCCGTCGTCTTTTCAAGGGCTTCGACGGTAAGGACGCTGCACGTTACAGTTTTAATCCTCTTTCTGAACATGATGGGCGTTGTGTGCCGCTGACGCGCGGACAAGTCTTTTAGCTCGGTTCAAGAGCGAACTTTTACGATTGAACTAGGCTACACATTTGACGGTGGTGTTCTCTCCACTTTTGCTTGACATTGACTTGACACTTTTTATTCCCAGTCCATCGACAACTACCGCTGTCACTCGCCATGCTGCGAGAAATGAAAGAAAGACGGCGTACTCCATGTACAGTAGCTGGTGTGACTGATCAGAGCCCAACCACGAGTGACAGTCCGCGTAGAGCAATTGGCGTAACCTTTTGATTCGGAGTATGATCTTTTCGTGTATAATAAACGCTCACACATCCTCACTTCATGAAGCACTTGCGGAGACTTGGAATAGGTCAAGACATCCGTCCCCGTGAAGCCAAACGAGCCAATTAGACATGCGCGTGTATCTAATGTTATGTTTCTTTTGCACTAAATCTCGAATATACGCTGTCATGTCATGTCAGAAGATACGGCTATTAACTGGTCTTGGGGGAGGTCACACAGAGGATGCTTGCTACTCTCCCCCACGCGCACGCAGCTTTTACGCGCGTACAAGTCGATGCCAATGCACTTATGGGCTGACTTTGGTTCATAATTGATCAGAATCACCATGTCACTGTGTTGTCGTAGTTGAGATGGAAGATGTGGTTACTCCGGGCTCTGGTATTACGCATACACATGAAACGGCAAAGGCGTGTGTGTGCGCGTGTGTGTGTGCGCGCGCGCTTTTCCTTGTTAGTGGACTCCTGAGTATTTATTTCACCTGCAATGTCCTGGTCCCTAAAGCTTCTGCTTAAGCGGAGACAACACTCCCTGTAGCCAAAGTAGTAGTCAGCTGTTATAATTAAGGGCCGAATAGTAGTGTATTGATGTTTGGGTAATATTTTTTGTTTGTTTAGTGACAATATATAACTTAACTACAAAAGTAATAATGATGATGATTTGAAAAAACGCATTCTGCTTGTAACATTAACTTTTTCTTTTTTTAAACTGTGGACATTTGCATAATTGAGGCTTAAAGACATTGCTTTGGGCACGGGGCATTAATATTTTACATTTGACTCATAAATACAGTATGTATGGAAAAGACAGTACGGAGTGAGAGTCTGGGCTGTCAGGATTTTAAATAGGCCCTGGGCACCCTCTACAGGCAGCAGCGGGAATGATTCAAGCTTTCACTTTTCGTTTACAGCATGCTGGCAAATCAATGGCGCCCTGGTGAACATGCTTTGAAAGTAGAACTGCTCAATGTGGGTCCGGAGATGGATTGTGAGCTTAAATATGTGGATGAGACTTCTGTGTTCCATCAATGATGCAATAAAAATTCAAGATAGACCGACTGGAGCGCTTTAACAGTGGAAGAAACAAACAAAATGCAATACTAGTTTAGGTATATTTTAGACAAAGTGACGAACAAGTGTTCTGAAAGGTACATTTTGCATTGTATGTCATCTACGGCTGCACAATGCATCGCAAACAATATTGTATCATGATTACGTGATGCAATATCGTATCGTAAGAAGCCACACTAAATCGTGAAAGTCTTTTATCTGACTGAGAGCGACACATTTTTGGTGAACAGCCGAAAACAAAAAAGGCATAATTATAAAATACTATACTTATGCAAAAGTTCAGTTTTAGTATTCAATTTTAGCCCTGTTTTTGTCCTGATTTGGTGTTTTTTGAAGTTTGTTTTGACACAATTTGCTGAAGAAAAATTACTTACAGGCTTTGGTTAAATTGAATGGAATATGCCATGTTGAAATGGCTTAGTAAAATATTGAAAAAAATATCATTATCGCAGTGCAGGGTTTGTTTGTTTATTTTTTCAATATCAAGTCATCTTCTCTTGGTTAACATCGGGATTCTGTGTTGCCACTGACCATTGTACCATATTTTATGATCCAATATAAGCTATCTAAAGCCACTTCCTTTACTGGCACCATAAATTTAGCATTCAGTGTATTTCAATTTTAATTATTAGTGGCTATGCTTTGGTTCCATGCTAAATCTCTGCTGACTCTGGCGAACCTCCACTCAGAGCAGTTACGTAGGTGTTCAAGAGAGGCTTATCATATAACAATAGACCCTCACACTCTTAATCTGGCTTTGTGTGTATTAAGTGTATTAAGCGCACCAACAACCATTTCTCTGCCTTTGTTTCGTTACAGTTTCGTGTAGCTACTGATTGGACCAATTCTGAAACCAGATTGCGGCATCCTAATATAGTTTATGTAGGGCAGACTGTGTGAGCTGCCTCTGAACACACGCCTAATACCTACAAAGATCCACATGCTACTTACACATTAGCTAATCCTGCATACATTAAGGGCTGGTTTAACACTTGCCAAGTGCGCAGTGAGAATATGTGTATGCTTTGGTTATAGATCTTACGCGTTTTAATGTGTTTCCAGTTTTACCCTACTTTTTTGAACTTCAAACCATGTTATAATTATAATAATGGCGTACACATGAATTGCGCTTTGCAAGCCTGTGTCACAAATTTCTGAAAATGCTACACTGTTTACATTATTCATTCGCTCCATACTCAGTGGTGCTAAGCTTTTATTGTAGCCACAGCTGTCCTGGGGTAGACTGACATAAGCAAGACTGCCAATCTTCGCTATCAGTCCCTCTGACCACCACCAACCACACACACTACATTCATTGACGATCTGATATCACCAAGTAATTAAGAGTCCAGGGCCAATGTCATGTTGTTTGCCCAGGACCAATGTTACAGCCAGCCAATCAGGGCTCAGTTTTGCTAGATAAGGGCAGGGACGGTCTGCCTTGAAAACTTGAGATGTCATGACAAAAGTTTAGGAACGGGGAACGGTCTGCTGTCATTTTGGATAGATCTATGAGTTGGTTTGTCTGAAAATATACCTGAACCTAACCCTAAACCTAGCCCTAACCCTAACCTTAAAGATTTCCCTGTTCCTAAACTTAATTTTTGTCAATGTTTTCAAAGCAGACCGTCCATCCCCATATCTAGCACAACTCACCCCTGATTGGCTGGCTGTAACATTGGTCCTGGGCAAACAACATGACATTGGCCCTGGACTCTTAATTACGTGGTGATATCAGATCCTGCCTACATTCATACAGGCACCTGCAGGATCTGGGAGTCAAACCCCCGATCTTCCGATCATGAGACGACCCACTGTACCATCTGTGCCACTGTTACAGAGTTGTTCCCTTGTCGAAAACAAATCTAGAGTAATCCTCGGGTAATCCTGCTTAATTTGACTGTTTCTTCTTCTCAGCGTTTTGAACTGTACTTCCTGGTTATATTGCATCATTGGCTATGAATATATGCACATCAGAAATCTGATCTTAATCGGTTTTCTGGAGTTCGGGTTGATTTAAAAAAAAAAAATCAACAAACTGACAAATGAAATGAGTTGGAGATTTGGATTCTCAGATTTCCATTTGGTGAATCCAGGAAATGTTGCTGATTCGTGTAACATTCTTGTTATCAAGGATGTTACACGAAAAACAGTATGTTTTAGTCCCTGAGCTGTAAAAACTGACCCCTTTGTATTTAGTGACTTGAATCAAAGTTTTTCATTATGCCAAAAATATAGGGCTTTCAATAAAACAAAGTGTTAAGTAATTCTGAGTACCGTCCATAACCAAACCCAAAACTGTCCTGTAATATGACATTGCATTGGTTCTGAGCTATTTTACACTCAAAGTTTATCACACTGTGCTGAAGCTGAAGTTATTCCCACTGCTGCCTGCTGGGGGAGCCCCAGACAAACTCTTCACCAGCCCAGCCCCCTGTATTTCATTATTTTCTTATATTTATAGAAACATTAATTCAAATTATAACCGCTGAGACACCCAAAACAATGTTTTTAAGTCTGTAATTAAGCCCCATATGAATAAAAGGTTCACTTTATACTTGTTGAATCCCTCAGTCTCAGTATATTTTTAGTTGTATAAAATAATGGATGTGTGCTTGACTATTTGGCAACTAGTAATTTGCTAATAACTATATCTAGATAATTGCTTCTGTGCAAGGATTTGCCCAGGAATTGAGCCCAGGACCTTCTTGCTGTGAAGCACAAGCGCTAACACAGCAGTTGTGTTTAATATGTAATAAAATACTGTTACAATTAAGACTAAACATTGAGCTTTGAGGCAAAGATTCTTCATCTGTGCTCTGTAGTTGAAGTGTAGGACGTTCTGTTCTTAATCCCAAGAGCTTCGTCAGCACTGAGGAAACCTGACCGCCCGTGGATCTTATGAAGGATGAAAAACAAAACGTCCTATACACTTCAACTACAGAGTACAGATGAAGATTGAAGAATCTTTGCCTACGATGGACAACTAGTGTATGACTGAGAACTTACACAGACGGATTGAGCTGTTGAGGGAATCCCCAGTGCAGTGATTGGCAAACTCAGGCCTGGAGGCTAAATGCGGCCCTCGAAACAAAATAAAGCCCAGTATGCATTGGCTAAAAAGGAAGAATGGATAAAGACAATGCTTTACTGCTACTATTTTCCTTTATGTATTTATGCTTAAAATTTATGAATTGTACTAAAGGTCCCAAACCGCAACTGGTCCGACCCTCCTGGCAGGTGCAAAAACCCAATGTGACCCTTGCATCAAAAAGTGTACATACCTATTCCACATTATGTCTAGAAACCATGCTGTTGACTCCAAATCTTTCTGACTGGTTGCAATACATTTATTTATCCATTAAGCATTTATTTGTTATTTTAAGACAAAAGTATCTAAGATTGATTTTGTTTTTCTAGTTCCAATTTGTTACCCTCTAAAAACCTCTGCAAGTGCATCAATAAAACGAAATACTGATCCTGTCACGCCTGAAGACAAGTCATTAATGTTTATCTTTTTGCCCCAGTGTGCCCATTTGGTAAAAAGAAACGATTTGCAGCTTGTCACGCACACACAAGACCGGCTATGTGGCTGTAAATATCTCCCCTAATTATGACTCGCTAGTTCCGAGAAGCAGGTTGAAGAAAAGCGAATGCATCCAGATAAGGTCATCTTATTTGGCTTGAAGCGATTGTTGACAGAACCCAAATTTGAGTCAATTGCCATGCAGTATTTCCTTTCCCTTGTCTGGAAGGAATTGCTTCTTCATTTAGAAACAAATCTGCGGCTATAGAAAGCCCGAGCCATGCAGGCGACAGAATGGGCCCTGTCAAAGTGGCAGAACAGTCGCGAGGAAGAGGAGGCAGCAAAGGATGGCGGAAGGGAGGAGAGGAGCCAAGAGATGTGTGCACAGATGGAAGTGACATGGGAAAGTGGCTCGGACTGAGACGACCCTGTGATCATAAATGGGAGGGAAATGACTGGAAGACGATGCTTAGTTTAAGCGGAATTACATGAAATGGGACTGCAAGAAGGTATTCAGGCCAATGGGCTCCTCTGCAGAGCGAAATGTCCCCGTCTGATGTCTCTGTGATGCGTCATCACCAGTGTTGTTGGGATTACTCCATAAAAGTACGAACTACTGATTACTCAATACTCTTTGTAAAAGTAATCTGGACTCTTCTTTGATTACATTATTTCTAAAGTAATCTGATGCCTAATTACTAGTTGCGTTGGTATAAAAAAAAGGATAAAGCACCGGCTGCTTAGTTCTTTGTAATGGACTGTAATTTTATGAAATTGTGACGCACTTTGAATTGCCTTGTGTATGAATTGTGCTCTACGAATAAATATGCCTTTCTTTATTAAAGTGCTAATTCTGCGATCACAAATATTGCTCTGGCTGTAACTGACTGAATAACGTTTGCAGCTTAACACAAAAACTGTCATAGTAGATGTACAGCAGCTGCCTTCCACTCTTGCACAGGCCTTAATATAAAAATCATTAGGAATACAGTTACTTAAACAGAAAATAATGCTGTCATCAACGCAAACACATCATGAATCAGAAACTTTTATGACATTTTCAGCTCAAAATAATAGGAAAAATAATGGAATCGTTACTTGATAAAGTACTTATAATCTAGTTACCAGTTTTGCAGTTGTAATCCTGTTACATTACTCTGTTACTCATGATTTGAGTGACTAATTTCAAGCTTTTCACACTTAAGACAAAAAGATCAACAACATTGTTATTTTGAGTGCAATGAGATCTCTTTGCAAGTGTGAGTCTAACAAGCATACACCACTGGCAGAATTCTTGAAACTAGTTACTCAAACCAAGGGCAAATTTACTTGTTAAGAAGATTTGACTAATTTCTAGATTACTTTTTGGAGGATTGCGCTTCTTATCGGTCCTGGCGGGGTGTGGACATTGCTGCAATACCACCCCCTAGTGGCTAAGTGCACCTCCAGAAAGCTTGCTATCCTATGGACACTTTACATCTGCCCAAAACAACAGCCTGGCTTCAAAGAACATTATTGGTTGTAAAGATAATTTCCTCCTGTGACAACACTGAGGGAAGTTTCATATTTTTTAACCACGTTGCTTGTGTGATTGACAGATTCTGGTGTACTGTAGAAGCTTGTTGCCTTCTTGCCGTTTTTAGGTACATCAACGTCTATCTCACGACTCGTTATGCAAATGGTAAGAAGTGATGAATGGAGGTCGAGTCGTAATACTGGTGTTGAATATTAAAGTAGATGTGCTAAATCATCATGCAAATGAACAGTATATCTTATCTAAAAGCATACAGTTGTGCTCATAAGTTTACGTGCCCTTTTAATCTTTTGGCCATTTTTCATAGAATATGAATGATAACACAAAAATCTTTTTTTACACTCATGGTTAGTGGTTGTGCAAAGCCATTTATTGCCAAAGAACTGAGTTTACGTAAATGTCCTTGATCTAACTTTGCATGACCTTCAACAACTGCCAGGAAAATTGTTCAGGAGCAAAGAAAAACTCACTTCTGCTGAGATACAGGACTCTCTGACAAAATGATGTTTGTTTCAAGATGCACAATATGTAAACTTTTGATCAGGGACATTTGGCTAGTTTCTAGTTGAAAAGCGTAAACAAACAGGTTTTTTGACAATAAATAGCTTGACGCAACCACTAACCAGGAGTGAAATAAAGGATTTTGTGTTCTCATTCATAGTCTATGAAATGCATAAGTTTACATACCCTGACAGAATAAACTTTTGAATAGAGCTGTATCTTAAGTTGTATTTTACTTGATTGACTTGAGTAATCTGGCCATTTCCTTCTTCAGCAGCTTTATATACGCAGTTTTGGACTTCTTCTGTTCCATTATGTAATAGATATAACCCAAAACAGTACTCCGTAAATCATCCCCTGAACCGTTCCAAGCATGTCGACGCTCAAAGTGTGTTTATCCATTGATTAGCTAGCGTGGCGTTTGCTCAAAGTGAAACCTTGTGTTCTAATTTCTTTTCTTTTGCTCATTCTCATTTCTGCCTATAGAGGGCACTCCAGGCTGGTTTGAAATCCAGACCAACATAATCTTCAATCATAACATGGATATTATGAAATGTGAATAAGAAATGTTTATAAGCCAAAATGTAGACCTCCACAGACATGTTCTGAAGGGCATTTTTGCATTTGTTTAGCAGTTCATATTTCAGTAGGTGTCAATTTAAAACATGGACTGTAAACAGAACTCCAGACTCGAAAGAAAATTGCAAAATATATATAAAATGCAAATAGAGATTCTTCCAAAATCGTCCAGTCTTCGTACTCTAAGCTGTGCTCGTTTTCCCCCCAATTACAAGTCGATTAGCGCCGAGCAAATCAAATTTCACACAGGAGGCTAATTATAACAGAGGCACATACGGGAACCACGGGCTAATCAAGTCTGGTTTTGCTTGGATTTCACACGGCCGCGAGAAGCAGATGTGCTACAGTGTCATGTTGGTCAGATCCGCTTTACTTACATGTAGCCTAATTGCAGATTCAGCGCCTTCAAATACAGGAAGAGTTTTGTTTCGTAGGCAATGGAAATGGGATTTTTTTATGGACAGAAATTATGGCTGAATTGCTTTGAGCTGTTTTCTATATCATTTATTTTAATTAAAAGTAGAGGCCACTCTACAGATTATATGTGGCTCATATTTTACTTTACGCTTCTCTGTATCATCTGGTCCTTGGGAATATCTGCTGTTTTGTGTAGAAAAATGCTCAAGCCCTTTCTTTCTCACTCCCTCTTCTATTGGCCTGTTTTATCATGCTCGGTAGGTGAAAACTGTGGTCGATTTTGTGTAGTTTTGTCCCGTACATCATGAAAAATGGACCAATCACACCCTTCACGATGGTTATTTTATGATCTCTCTCCAACATCGCCCCGGTTGTGTTTCCCACTCGCGTTCATTCACAAATATTGACATGTTTCATGTCCACGTGATGCACAGAATCCCCCTTACAAGACTCTGTAATCCAAATATGGTCATTCCCTTTGTGGAAGACGCCAGCGGCAAATAAACTCTTGTCTACACTTTAGTACCACCTACAGACAGCAAATGTCTTTTTCACATTAGAAGTTTCCTTTTTTTCAGAGGGATTTTTCTATATTTAATTCCTAGCCTGTTGCTTGAAAGCCAAATGAGAAGGAATATATATTTTTTTAGATGTAGTCTTTAACCAGTTTATTCGAAAAGTAACCAATATCCAAAATCCCTAATGTTGAAGGAAGAGAAGCGAGGAGTGCTCTGGGGCTCAATGCTGTTGTAGGGACCGGTGCTCTTCTGACAGGGCAGGTAAAATGTACAAGAAGAATGAGTCAGAGGCACTCGGATAGATCAAAAGTTCTTAGTTTAATCCGCCAACGCGTTTCAACTTAGTTTTCATCAGGGCTTTGTGTGAAATGCCCAGGTGCATGACCACCTACAGAGGTCATGTGACCTATGGATCATGTGACACTAATATCCCCAATATTATTGTATGTCAACAAAATATAACTGCCTACTCATGATTTAGATTTCATTCCCAACATTTTCTTCACTCTTTAGCCTTATAGTGATTGGCAACAGTGTTAATTTTTCATTTCAAAGGGGACCTAACGTCACCACTCTGACTCCATGTATGAGATACATTGGAAGACAGTCTGGGATTGCAGCTGAAACTTTAGTGAGAACGCTACCAGACCAATCATAGCGCGGGAGGCGGGAGTTAGCGATGCATCATTTTCAGCGTCAACAAACTAGTCAAGATGGCGGCCGCAACGGAGCGGGTTTTTAACACTGCCTTATCCTCTGGTTTGAATGAGCTGAACTTGTCCTTTAAACCACAATAACTGGCTGCTCTGAAGGTTAAAAAGGACATTTGTCACTCTTCCCGCTGCGTTTACATCACATTCGTGTTTCTCTGATTGGTTTACAATGGGTTTGTTAGTCCCGCCTCTAGTCTCGAATTTGAAAGCCAGCCAACAGCGCAATCCCTGACTGTTTTCCAATGTATCTCATAGACAGGAGCAAGGAAAAGGTTAACGCCCCCTTTTCGGTGACACCAGAGATTAATGGGGAAACATCGACTGAGATCTTCACATTTACATCTGAAAAATAACAATTTATGTGTTTTGTATATTTGTCTAATATAAGAGGTAAACAAATCAAGAGATTTTTTTTTGCTGTAGAAGATTCACAGAGCGGACAGTTGATGTTTTAAAGTGGCTAAAGTTAGCATGTTCGGAGTTCAATATAAAGTGTTTAGCCATTCATAGTGGCTTAATTTGATCAAATTGGATCATATCCCAGTTCGAATTCAAATGCCCATATAACCGTGAGTAATTTTGCAGCTTCTTATATTTCAATATTGCTTCGTTTTTGACCTATGAACGGCTAAACACTTTATGCTGAAGTCCGAACATGCTAACTTCCTGCTAACTTCAGTCCACTTTAAAACATCAACTGTCCGCTCTGTGAATCTTCTACAGCAAAAGATATCTTGATTTGCTTACCTTTTCTATTAGACAAATATACAAAACACCTAAATTGCTATTTTTCAGACGTAAATATGAAGATCTCAGCCGATGTTTTCCCAATAATCTCTGGTGTCACCGAAAAAGGGGGGGTAGAATAAGCTTTATTGTCATTGCAACAAGTACAACACAATTTAAAGTGCAGTCCAGTATTGTGTATTCTTAAAAATCTCACATTCATCAGTGTACCTTTTTAAAGCAAAAGTATTTTAAAAGGCCTGGACCTGTTCTCTTCAAAGCACTGCAAAATCGTCAAGCCTTCTATGTCAAATTGCAAGATCAATAATCCCCCTAAACCCTCGCTCTCTATGGAGGCTTGCTCCTCATAGTCCACTTAATGAGAACATTTTTGCACATCTCTTTTTCTTAGGCTATTAATCATCCCTGCTGCTAGTGTAAACAAAAGTTTGGAGGACGCTCTTGCCTCCGGTGGACTTTAGGTCTAATTATAAAAAACTGCACGTATACCGTGTCCTCTGCATCTCGTGACTCTTGCTTTTCCGTGTGTCTTCTGTAAATTCTCTACAAAGTGGCTTTAGATGAGCGGGCATGTAACTCCCTGTTTTATGCAGTTTTCCCATTCAGCAGCAGTTTCAGCAAAACCGGACATTATTTATCTCCACGGCTGCAGACACAGACCCGAAGATTCCTTGCGACTGTTTTATATTCTAAACAAAACACTGAGCTGTGGCTGTGCAAGAGCAATGAAACGCATGACAAATATTGGCTATTAAAAGTAGGTTCACTCTGCCACTAAGCACACATTTTTATTCCAAAGATCCTTTTAAATAATTCAAACTGATGATAAAGCAGTAGCAAGTAGGTATTAGAATATATATATAATAAAAACAAGAAGAAAGATGTTTATAC
The DNA here is from genome assembly GCA_900303255.1 of Lesueurigobius sanzi. Lineage (NCBI taxonomy): Eukaryota > Metazoa > Chordata > Actinopteri > Gobiiformes > Gobiidae > Lesueurigobius > Lesueurigobius sanzi. Next base: position 5,754 of record OMNZ01067570.1, on the reverse strand, counting down.
TTTGAATAATCTTTGTACCAAAAATCAGTAATACACAGTGAGTCTTTTACCTAGATGATCTTTTCATTTCGCCTCCTACTGTGGCAGCTGTGTTTTCGTTAGATTATCATATTGTCAATGATTTGCAGGTCTGTCCACCAGCTTTGGACTGGTAAATAATCTCCTGTCTCACTTATTACTGCTGTTAAGGAGAAATATTTTGCTCAAAACATCAAGCTAAAGGCTAAAAAAAGTTACGTGGCGGTAGGGAATAGACGAGGATCTGCCCTCCCACTAAAAGGCACAGTTTACACAGTGATGAAACAGTACGTTGGTATCTCTGGGCTTCACTGAAAACTCTGGAGGAAGTAGTTTCAGGTCTCAGCGGGGGGTCGTTTTCAGATGCTAGGCTTCTTGTGACCTGGACAGAATGAGGACGCACAGAGAATGATGGTGTCATTGCTGCAGTCTGAACAATGACTGGCAAACTCACAATTGATAAATATTTGGTTTTCTGGCTTCCTACATTCATATTTGGTTAAATAACTGTCTGTAAATAATTTGCAATGACTTATTATTTTGTAATGCACCAGGGAACTACATCTAAAAGTTTACAGGAAGTTGAAACTCCATCTGTGACGCCTATGTGAAAGTGTGTGATCCACACACATCACTGTTTGCTGGACACAATTGTGTACTGCAGTTTCATTTTGCCAAATACGTTTTCTTTTTTCACCTTAAAGTTCTCGTGTAAAAGCAGATCGAGAGAGGACGCGACTGCTGAGTTTAGCTGGACAGTGAAAAAACAAACTTGTAGCCTGGTGCTTGCTACTGAAACTTGGCACCAAGAGATTTTTTAAGTTGCAACTGGAAGTAGCTGCTTCTCTGATTATAACATTTTGCATATATGTGTTTATCATTTCAAACACATTTTGTTCACTAGCTTGGTTTTACTTTCGTCCCCACACTCGTCACCTCTGTCCCCATCGTTCCACAGCTTGTCAACAAACACTTCTGTGCCTGCTGACTTTCTGCTCCCTGGATGTAGTTTATTGTCAAAATTATCTGATGGTTACAGCAGCATTGATTTGTTGTCACAAAGCTCCAGGGGATTTTACTACTCACTGCTCTGCAGGAATCAGAGGAAGAAATCATGGCAGGAGGGATATAAGCAACATTTAACATTATAAAATGGTGAAAGGCTCCTCCCTTTGCTGTCTTTAAAAGTCATTGAGCCTGATGGGTTTACAGTTGTTAAAAGTAGTTCAAGATATGGTGCACAGTGCAGATAGCAATCATGTTTTCAGGGCGTCGGCTGAGCATTCAATAACGAGTCATTGAATGAATTAAAAAGTGATAAAACTTGGGTCTTAAGTAATTAAAGAGGCATTCATCTAATCTATTTCGTTACTTCAGTTTTTTGCAAATACAAAATTATGGTAACAATGGGTGCATTCTTTCAAAAACAACATATGCTCAAATAACAACATCATCATCATCAGAAATCTATAGATAAAAGATAATTCTGACCAGATCAATGCGATTGTTATACGTCTACATTTCCATTGTACCTGGCAACACTTCACTTCACACATATTCCTCCAACCAGAACCTATATTTTACTTCCTGCGAGTCCAGATACAAACAAGACTCACTCTGTTATCTCCTTTATCAAAGTAACAACTGTTTCCAAGTCTTTTTTCCAATAAATTATCCTCCGTGCAGCTTGTTTGTGTCAATAGAAAATGTCACATCTCTCATCTCCTTCTTTAGAAATCCCACTGGTCTCAGCCTCCTGGTATTTACAGGCTGAAGAGCTTTCCCGTGCACTTTAAGGATATTTATCGGTAGCTCTTGGATGCGGAAGATGAGTAATGGTGATTGAAGGCTGTCTGGCAGTCGTCCGTGAGCATGTGGTGTTTACATTTCGTGCTTTTATCCAGTTTCCATCATGAATGCGGCAGTTTGTCACATAATATCTCTCTGGAGTCTATCTGTGTGTGTAGGAGCAGCTTAGCAAGGTGTGGTGTATCTGTGTATGGTAGGGGTGGGAATCTATGGGCATCTCACGAAGCCATTACCATTGAGAGGGTGACAATGCGACTCCGAAACAATGCATTTTAATGAGCGTCAATGCACTTTGCCACTCCTTTAACAATGTGTGCTTTGGTTTAAAATGTGCACAACTCGAGGATGAAGCAATCATTTATATTTCACATTAGCACTGACGTATTACAGCCATCCCCAAACATCCCCATCATACATCCATTGTCCCCAGGGGGCCCAATGATAATAATTCACTCAATTTAGGAGAAAGAGTTTCCTCATGAACTTGTATAAGACCATACAAGGAAACAGGGACAATAGATTATATTACATGAGATTAAATCCATATCCATATTCAAGTTCATTATAAACTTATTTTTATGTGATTGGTGATGGCTGATGTGGATAACCTTTGGGATCCCTGCAGTCCCTCTGAGGAGCCATGGGACTCCAGTTTAGGAACCAGTGATGTATCATATGTACATTTGTATTATTTGGTTGTTAATTTGTACGGACGTATTATCTTAATATTATAGAATCAACTTTTTCGGTTATAATTGTCTGTCCCTGAGCATAAACATGCTGGAATCTTTGTATCTTGGATATTTTGGCACTGCTGTGGCAGCTTAGCAAAAGCACCTCCTGTTTATGAAAGCTCTTCCTGAGTCTCTATGTATCCCGGAATTGATGCACTTACCTCTCCATCTCTATCTCCATCTCTTATCCTTTTACACCAGAGTACAGACAGGAAAGGAGCGCAGGAGAAGGGGGAGGGGCATATGGAGAGTTTGCTTGGAGAATCAGGAAATTAATCTATCGCAGATTTACTTTTATGTTTTATATCAATATAGAGTTTTTTTAACCAAAAGTGTAAAATAATGTGTTATAATAAATGTGGAGATGCGATTATTAGGAAATACATGCTAAAAGCGTTATACCCCCTCTTTAATGGCATTTGAACTTTAAGTTTCTATTTAAAATGTATGCTATTATGTTTTATTTAAACCTGCATGATGATAAAATGAGGAACCATTATAAGTTAATGTTCTCCCAAATAACTTTTAAGATACAGTATATTTTATACCATCTGTGATCGGTCTCTGCTTCACAAGAGTGAAAGTAAAATCAGCTGATTTCATTTTCCATGTTGACTTTCACCCCCACATCTTGGATATTTGCTGCGTGGACTCGCTCCCTGGACATTTACCATACATTATGTTGTAAGTTTTTAAATATGACCTTGACTTGGGGCGTGTGGAGATGTGTGATCATTCATTTTATAAAGCTAGCCTCACCGCCAAAATGGTTACACTTACGATTGATTGATTTTATTTTTATTTTTATTTCGAATTCAAGTACATTACATCATATAGAATCTGTACATCCTAAGCATTTGAATGAGGTTTATATACAATTGTAATTTACAACAAATAATAATACTTGTCTTGTTCAAACTCGAAAAGGAGTGGGAATAAGTATAAACTTATAAACCCCCCCCCCCCCCC
>OMNZ01067502.1:0-13466 GCA_900303255.1 Lesueurigobius sanzi | reverse complement strand
TATTATAAGTTCTGGTTTTGATCTTGATCTAGGCCTGGTGGTACTTTGGAAGCACAAAATGTTATGCGGTACGTCTGTGTAAGTTCTCAGGACAGTACAGGAGTTATCCATTGTAGATAGAGATTCTTCAGTCTTCATCTGTACTCTGTAGTCACCAACTACTAAAAAAGGGAAATACAGCAGAAAATAAAAAGGTTTCGTGGTCCCTAACAAAAAAAGGACACCGGCTGGTCCTCCGTTTGGTTGGCTCATGGGTAAAATGGTGTGTGATGGGGGAGGGGTTGAGGGTAACGGTCAAATCTCAGAAAAAACAGTTCCGATGATCAGTTCCCAATTGTCTCGCACGTAAAAGATGAAGACTGAAGAATCTCCACCTACAATTTTATGCGGTAGTACTTTTCTGAGTGAATAAACAAACCAGTCCAATCATGCACTGTTTTTAAAACTTGAAAATGGTGAGGCCATATCTACTTGGTCTATGTGTGCGGAGTTATTTATTTTAATGGGAGCTATTGAATGGCTTGAATAAAAGAAAGGGGGAAAGGGGGACGTCTTAACGAAAGCTAGTCATGCGTGTCTCAAGTTATTTCCCATCAGTAACAGGTGCAGTGTTTGTATAACACAGTTTGGTGCTTGTGGGGGACGGTGCAATGACTAGAAGATGAATTGCCATTGTCTATATAGGATTTCTACAACTTTTTAGATGAAAAATGCATCCAAGCTTTATGTCAGCACATTCTACCTTATTGAAAAAAGTAGTCAAGAGTTTGTGCTGAAACAAACACAACTAATTATTCTACAAAAAACTACAGCAACTTCAACTTTTGGTGCTGCCTCTACAATTCACTATTACGCCCGCTTCAATTCGAAAATGTGAATTTTCCACATTATCAAAACCTAATGCTCTCAATTTAGATGTGTTCGAGATTTGCGAGACTTACAATACATTACCTTTTCAGGGCGACTTAAATGACTTGAATAAAGGTATCTTTCCGCAAGTACAAAACAGTAAATCAAATCTGCAGGAACGACAGAGAAAAGTGTCCCCATTTGCTGATGGCAATTTCTGCTGCAAATTACCCGAGTTTCCTCCTTTAGTTTGTCATTTACATGTCCGTCCATATTGTCGCAAAGGTTTTCAATAGAGCTCTAATGCGCGATTAGCAGTTCAGCCTTAAGTGCTGCTGTCGTGGCATTAAACGATTTAGCATGGTGGCCTGTGATCAATACCGATTGATCCATGTTTTGCTTTCGTGGTATGAGTTTAGCCTATGAATACCCAAATTAACACAGCATTTTGAGCATAATGAAGGAAAAGGGTTATTTTTTTTTCGAATTCTATGTTCAATATGGCACTGTTGGTTACACTTGTGGCGGCACCTGCATGTACAGACAAGGGCCAAAGAACCAAGGCCCCCGTCACAGCTGAGGGATAACAAGTGTGAGGCGGCGAACGGGGGGACAGAGAAAATCGCCTCAATTTACACTCATTTTCACTTTTCTTTGGCAAATGTTGCAACATATTGGGTTTGGTGGTGTGGCGGAGGCTGCTCGCCGGCCACCCCTCGTGCACATCTGCTGCGTGTCTATGCACGGGCGTGCGCTCGCATGTGCGCGCGCGGACAATGGGACGTCTCTCCTGGCCTGTTCGTTGTCCTAGCCCCCCGCTGCGAGACTGAATAACACACCTCATCCCGTTCCTCTTTCTCGTGTCCCGCACCCTCATTTTCACACTGCCGCCTTTTCAGCGCTCGCAAAAGCCTGAGACAAAGGAGGGCCTGTGTTATTGCAGTCTTGTTTGGCGAGTGTGTGCCCAGGTCCTGTCTCGCTCCTTCAGGAAACGGTGTGTCAATGGGCATTATGTAGATGTTTTTCAATAGGAGCCACCCAGGGTCCGTCTGCGTGAGAAGTAGGTCTCCATCATCTTGTCTGACTGTCTATCTCCAAGTACAATGAGACCGGTGCCCCAATGTTCTTACACCTTACAGATTAGGGCCATTTACTAATTAAATTGTGAGCTTAAAAAAGACAGACATCAGTAAGTGAAAAAAATGTGTTTTTTTCCAGCCACAAAGAGTTGAGTTGAGCAATTAGCTTGATGGACATGCTTTAGGGTTTTTACAGCATGGCCTTGTTGTGATGTAAGATGACTAAATTGGTGTTGTTGGACTGTAAGAGAAGGAGAGCAAGGCAGTATGGTTTCCAGCACAAAACCCAAAGCACAACGCTAAGTCTGCTAACAAAAAGGGAAGCTTGAATATAAAATGAAAGAATACCACATAATCACCATTGTTTTGCAGGAAGGTAGCATATTTTTATCCTTCCACTTAACAAAGCACTGGATCATTTGTTCGTGCGAAGAACAGACACTTGTCATCTTAAAAAAATGAGTCTATTGTAAACAAGCTGTGATATATTTTCAACTGGATAGTTATTTGATGAATATGCAGGCATGACAAATCACTCCCCTTTGAAGAGACCAAGCAACAAAGCATGCTAATCTACATACGTCATTGTCAGTCTGTCATTCTCCGCCATTTCTCTTACATCTCCATTCACTTATTACATATGATTGCTCGCAAATAAAAGCCAATTCATCCTGCAATTTTTGATCTAAATTCGCCTTTGCGTGCTTCCCGGCTAATCCTTCACTCTTCGCCAATCTCCCCGATCTTGATGGCTGTCTCCCCGATGGCCATTTTATGTCTCAATTCCTATGTTTCAATTTCGCCACCGGACTGTGTGATGAAGTACAGTATTAAAGCAGGTACGAAATGCTCATTTTCTCCTCATCAACAGGCCCAGCGTGCGAGTTTCCCCCTGTCGCGTCGGTGGAAGGGGAAACGGATCGCCGCGTCTCCCCCGAGGTCCTACCGAGTGATTAGGCTTTAGATAGAAGATCATCAATTCATAGTGGGATCCATACCGGCGATAATGACGTTGTGTATGCGCCGCGCTATTGTGTTTATATGATATTTGAGCAGGTGGGGGTGGGGGGGTGGGGGGCTTGCGGGGTGATGGAGGGACACGTGGGAGTCAATTAAAATGGAAGACAGGCTAAAGACAGCGATTACGCCTTGACCTTTCCAGCAGTTTTGCACGCCCCGGCCGTGAAAGGGTTTATAAGGGATTCCAAATAGACACAACGTTGCAAATGCAGGCTGGCCCCCGTACACACGCTATAGATGCCCTATGGATGGAAATTAATTAAACTTTGAGGTGATATGGCAGAGGTTGATTGGATACTAATGTCCTCCCGACTGTTTACCTGCGCGAGGCCGAAACAACACGCGCCGTATCTAATGGCCTGAGGAGGAGGAGAAGACAGACCACACCTATCCAATCTCCCACACACTGCCAGGGCAATTAAAGAACCATTTCCTTTAGCGACTATTGTAAATGTTGCAAGGAATTGCTAATAAAGAGTGTGAAGGGAAAAAAAAACAAATTGCAAAGCTCAAGAATGATTCGCCTTTGAGAGGTAGTAACATCTGTATTTGATCAAGAGAATGTATGTATATTCTCTGAATATCTTACGTGAATCTGATGGCGAAAGTGTGTGTTTGGTCAAAGGCCATACAGAAAGCTCATGACTTCTAATGAGGTATGGCAACCTCTGCCTGGCTTTTTAATATCAATGTTCCAGCTATCCATCCATTTTCTTCCACTTATCCTGGGTTGGTAGCAATGTAAGCAAGGACTTCCAGACTTCCCTCACCCCAGACACCTCTTCCAGCTCCTATGGGCATGCACAGGCCAATTGTGAGATTAATGATGATCGGGACAAGTGTTGTACAGTAACCAAGCATTGGCCATCTAAGAACGCAATGGCCATAACACCAGAAAAAGTATTTGCTTCCGCATTACTTCATTTGTTTCAGCATCATTGGGCCCAAAGTGCGGGCATGCTGTGCAAGAGTTGAGGCATGTCCACCACTGCTTGCACCACATGATCACATCTGACCAATCAGTGCAGAGGAAAGCTAGAGTGGGGAAAAAGTGGAGCGAGTCTAGATCTTAAAAGTTATTTCTGACTGATACAAACATTCGTTATTATTAGCTAACTGTGCGACTACAAGTTCATGATATTAAAATTGTTAGTTTGTGTAGGTTCTCAGTCGTACAGGAGTTGTCCAACGTAGGCAAAAAATCTTCAGTCTTCATCTGTACTCTGTAGTTGAAGTGTAGGACGTTTCGATCTTAGTGCAAAGATCGTCATCAGCTTAATAAAGACTTGAGCACGCTGTGGGTCTCTTAAGAGTAAACCAGAAGGAGGAGTTAACCTCTAAGTCCCTCCTCTCTTGGTGCTAAAAGTAGAAAAACATCTTAGCCTATTCATACTTAATATGGCTCGTTACCTCTCTATTGTCTCACCCTGCTACTGGGAGCAGCAGGGCCATAGGGAAGTGTCAACAGACTTAGAACTTAGCACAGAGTGAAGCATTACAGAGGTAACGAGCCATAATATGAATAGGCTACGATGTTTTTCTACTTTTAGCACCAAGAGAGGAGGGACTTGGAGGTTAACTCCTCCTTCTGGTTTACTCTTAAGAGACCCACAAGCGTGAGTTATTAAGCTGATGACGATCTTTGGACTAAGATCGAAACGTCCTACACTTTAACTACAGAGTACAAATGAAGACTGAAGAATTTTACGATAAAATAGCTAGTAACCGTCACAAAATGACCTTTGTGAAACCTGCAGGTCCTGTCAGTCGAACACGACTTGTTTGGCACTCTATGGCAAAAATCCTTTCTGAGTAAAAAGGTTTGTTCTGCCGCAGTACGACGGAGTGACCTGGAGCATGGTCTGAGATAGAAACACCCAAACTTTGTACAGTTGTTTGCAACAGAAATGGATCCACTAAAACTAACCAATTGTCCTTTTACTGAGCGCTTGTGACTTGAGTTAGTCACTAGTTAAAGATATAAGCCGAAGCGTGTCCATTAATAACAGAGTTCTCTGTTGACTGCCAAACACAGGAAGCAAAGGGGATTTTTCTTCCACAGAATAATGCATCACAGTGGAACAATAAATGTCAATTACAGCAGCTCTCTGGACTGCATGATTTTACCCTGCTCCTTAAAATGTCAAAGAGGACAAAATGCTTTTAAGATACACCGTTTTTCAATAGGCACGTGACAACTGATATAGTATTGGCCTTTTCTTGAACAAATAAAGATAAATTCTTGCTTTCAACCATCCAAAAACATGCATGTGTTTGGTGATGGAGTGAATGAATGGTTGCAAGACGTACCACAAATACAAAATACAAACTAACATAGGGAAGATGATTAAATAACAAAATAAGGAAATAAAACTGCCACATACAAAGAATTGTAAGTGCATTCTGACAGCTGTAAGTTAAGAGTATGCACCTCATCACATTTTTCATTTGCTAACAGTCATTTGCACACAGAAAAAATGTCAATAACTACTACAATGACTTCTCAACTTTGTAGTAAGTATGCAGTGCTGATGGTTAGTTTCTTTATACATTAGTAACCGGACTAGTTGAATGATGTATTTCATATATTCCATACAAAGTAAGACAGCAAACGGTGGCAGGCTACAGAGGTGCAGCAAATCCAGCATCTGAATTTTGAAAAACAAAAACATGCAATGGCATCCGTAAGCGATGTTCTCTTTTTTTGTTTACTTTCTGAATGATAAGAACAAAGTATTTCTTCATCCTTTATAAATATGACTACATGCCAGGTTACTGATTCTGGGAGTACAACATCCCATACAAATTCCGGTAACACTTATTATTGACCACTACATGCTGTGTGTATGAATGTGTACTAAAGATTATTCATTCATTCATTTTCAAGTTTGTACCACTACATTCTACGTAGTAACGAGGTAACTACAAAGTATTTACTCTATACTCCTCATGTATTACCAAGATAGTTACCACTACGTATGTACTAAGTGATAACTACATTTTAAGTAGTAAATTTTACCCGTAACAACTCATTATAACATTCCGTCTGTGTAGGTTCTCAGTCGTACAGGAGTTGTGCATCATAGGCAAAGATTCTTCAGTCTTCATCTGTACTCTGTAGTTGAAATGTAGGACGCTTCACTCTTCATCCCAAGAGCTTCATCAGCACTGAGCAAACTTGGACACCTGTGGACTTCATAAAGACCAGTAGGAGGAGTCTGCCTGAAAGTCCCACCTCTCTTTCACCTACACTTCAACTACAGAGTAGTTAGTACATAGTATGTAGTGGTACAAACTTGACAATAACTATGATATTACAGTGTTATTACAGAAATAGGGCTGTAACTGTCTTGGTTTTACATGGAAAGTACTTATTTTGTAATTACCTTGTTAATACCAGATAAGTATGTTATTACAGTAATAGGAGTATAAATATCTGAAACATGGAGAGTTTAGAGTAATTACCTTGTTAGTACACAGTATGCAGTGGTCAGTAATCTAAAGTGTTACCCAAATCTCTTGGATTGGTTTACGTTCAATGTGAGCAATGTGAGACTGTCTCTATGTACAATGCATAAAGACATGTAGAAATAAGTCAGATTTTCTTGAAATTAGAATATTTGCCCATGATTTGAGCCAGTAAGTAAATGCATCTGGCAATGGGACAAGTATTTTTTGCACTTGAAATAACAAAATCAGAATCAGAATCAGAATAGAGTTTATTGCCATTGTCAATGAAGGTTTCACAGACTAGGAATTTTCTTTGGTTAGACTCGTGCAACATGAAACACAAACTTGTAATAAAGATAAATAATAAACTATGGGGGGAAAAAAAGGATTTAACTAACCCTGCATACAATACATGCATACAAATAGAATAAGATAAAAAATCTAATAAAATAGTAACTTAACACAATACGAGACAGCAGCATAAATGGTAAATGGTGAATTACAGATTAGCAGCAAATGTGAGTGTGGACATACCACATAGTGCAAATAGAGCAGTGTTCATGGCTCTGATACAAAGGTAGTGAATGTTATTGAGTGTTCATGAGCCTAATAGCGGAGGGAAAGAAGCTGTTTTTGTGACGGGAGGTTCTGGTCCGGATGGACCGTAGCCTCCTCCCTGAGGGGAGAGGGTTAAACAGTTTGTGACCAGGGTGGGAAGGATCAGCTGTGATCCGACCTGCACGCCCCCGGGTCCTGGAGACATACAGGTCCTGGAGAGATAGAAGTTTACAGCCAGTCACCTTCTCAGCAGTAGCACGATGCGCTGCAGTCTGTGTTTGTCCTCATTGCACTTAAACTGAGAAAATAATATCTAAATGTACTTGAAATTAGACACCTTATCTTACTATAAGTGCAAAATACTTGTTCCATTGGCAGATCATTTGACAGCTCAAATCAAGAGCAAAAATTGACTTAAATTTTTGCAGTGTATACAATATATGGAGTAAATCAGGCAGCTGGCCAGGCTATCGCTTTAGGCCCATAGTTGCTCAGAAAGGCCACAGCCGTCCTCACAACCTCAAACCAGGCAAAGAGAGAAATGAACGAAGTAATGAAGTGTTGAGTTCCCTACAGCACGGCCGCCATCTTGGCCTATCTCTTCCGACCATCCAGGAGCAATGATTTAAAAGCACTCTCCTGTCTCATTTTAATCCTGCCACAGAGACATTACATTAGAGAGACAAAGGTAAAAAAGACACAAGATGGCAATAAATAGGAGAACAGATAGACGCGGGATGGCAATAAAAGATAGGGGGGGGGGGCGCAGCGGCGTACGGCGGGGAGCGGAGACGTCACACGCGGGTAGACAAGGCAGGTGTAGCGCTCTGCTGTCCTTTACGACTCTCCGGGCTCATAATAACCCAGCTAAACGTTTATATTAACACTGCATATCAGCGCCGCCATCGCGCCAGTCAATGATAGAGGAAGAAAAGCACACGTAATTATGGCCGCGCCTCGGAATGAACTGTCGTTAGCCGCGCACACATACACAAGAGGGGCCGGGCGGCACGGGTAGGGCGAGGAAGAAGAGAGAAAATCTAATTTAGCTCTTCAAATCACATTCATAGGCTGGGACTGTCAGGTACCTCCGGAGAGTACGAGATGACAGAGAAAGGGAGAGAGCGAGAGAGAGGGAGGGGTAGACTTAGGCGGCTGGAAAGGTCAGGGGACCCCAGCTTAGAGAAGAGATAGCCAAATATTATGTTAATACAGAGCGCGTTTTACATACAGGGCTAATCAGCGTGGCCTCGAATTAAAGGGCCACATAATTAATTCTAGTGTAAGGGGTTATCCTGACTGTTTCTTTTGTCTTGGCGGCGAGAAAGGGCAGAATAAGTGAAAGTGTGCCGGACACGCGCCAGATAAGGAACAAGCCAAGACAAGGCGAAGTGAAAGGAAAGGGATTCAAAAAGTCGGTTTGCGCACAAAAGGCGAATCATAAAAAGCGGAGAGTGGGAATGATGTCTCCGCAGTGATTTTTGACACTATCACGAGGAGAAGATATAAAATAAAAAAAAACGTGGCTGAGAGTTATTATGAGGGATGGCGCGGCCGGTTTGGGCAGGCCGGCTGACCATCAATGCATTCAGAGGTGCAATAATGGCGTTTGGATATGGGGGCTTGATATATATGCTGTCACGAGTGCAGGGAAGTAGGCTAAAGGTGTTGGATTTGGATTTGTTACCTGTCTTTACAGATAATCTACGTCAATAAATCATATTGAGTGATGAAATCAAATTCTCTCCAACCAAAAAGTGAAAATAAATGACACCTGGGTGAGAAAATTCAATTTGTTTCTGTTCTACTTTTGTTCTTTTGGAGTTATGCTCCTCACTTTTCTTTATTTCTCATTACGCCTATGTAAGTAACAGCTACATGATTTTAAAATTGAGCATTATTATATTTTGGGACTGGAAGTGCACTCTATTCAGATACATACAGTACTTTATAGCCTCTCTATATCTCTAAATGCAATACTCGGTTGACAGAATGTGCTTATCAAATTGTATCTCCAATGTCCAAAAACAACCGCAAGAAAACTTTTTTTTGTTTTTAAACATGACTAATTTCTCCAGGTAGTTTTTGGTGTTTTAAAACTCTGTGTCTCTAAAAGGCGAAACTGTTCCTGGGCTCCATCATGTCCCGCTCATGTTTAAACCATAAGGAGAAAGGATCATTACTCCTGCCTCCCACCTGCCCCTGCACAGCCCAATGACAAACACTGTCACACAAATGAAACGTCCTTCTGCTTTCTGCGGGAACATTTAGGTGGACATAAGGCACGCCACATGGACTACCAACCACCGCCGATGCCAGAGTGGTATTAGAGTACAAGTGGAAGTAGCAGCACAGTAGCAACAGTAGTAGCGTTAGTATAGCAGTAGCCAACAGGAGGATTTCTTATGGAAGTAGCGAGGGTGATAGTATGGAATAAATTGTGCATTTAATACTTTGGTTTGAGGGTATATCATGCTAACACACAATACACACACTCAGTGTTGGGGAGAATGCTTTAAAATTGTATTTAGTTACAGAATACTGAATACTTTGCTTAGAATGTATTTTGTATCGTATTCTGTTATTTGTCCAATTTGTACTGTATTCTGAATACTTTAACACTGAACACTTTAATATTGATGTGCATTCTATTCACCTGTATAAATGGCATGCAATGTATGATGAATAACATGTATTGATATGCATTATATACAGCACATGATTAAAAACATGGGCTATACGCTTGTTGCCTCCTGTTATGAACTTATTTACCACCACCTTGAACCTGGAGCATTGCAAATTACTAAACTTTTCCCTGGTCGTTTTGATCTTCTCTCTCTTGATGCCATGCAACATGCAGCTGAGTATCACAATGTATTCCTTTGAATTTAGGAAAGCTATATACCCTCAAATGAAAGAGATCTTAGTCCAAATGATCTTTGGACTAAGATCAAAACGTCCTACACTTCAACAACAGAGTACAGATGAAGACTGAAGAATCTACGATGGACAACTCCTGTACGTCTGAAATACAGTTACTCAAAAGGAGTGTTGTAAATACTGCGCACACTGTATCAGTGGTTCTCAACTGGAGGGTCAGGATCCAAAAGTGGGTCGCGGAAGCATTTTCAGTGGATCATGAGTCTTTCTAAGGGTACTTTTCCCCAATATTTATAGTAGTAATAGTAGCTAATGTATTGTCCTCGTGAGGAAATTTGTTTGCAGTGAGTCAAAGACATAAAAAAAAACATCTAGACCAACATACACACAAGTCCAGACTCTAATCACATGAATATATAAACAAAATAAAAAAAAAGGTGTGAAAAATGGAGACCAGACTATTTTGACTATACTGTTTACACTATATCAAAAGTGATATTTTGACTAAAATTTTAACTTGCTAAGTAAAATGATCTGGCAAGATTTTTGCAATCAAAATAAGAAAAATTATCTTATTTAGATTTATTATGTAATTTTCAGTGCAATGCCATCTTGTTTCCTTAAATTATGTGCAAAAATACTACAAAATGTATTATTTATTTTCCAATAATTTTTCAAACTAGTCTTTCAAACGGCCTGTCAAGGTGTTTTATTTTATTTTAGTAAGATTGTTTATTTACTTTGCTGTTTGATTTTACTGGAAAGCACTTTGATCACTTTGATGGTTGTAAAGCGCTTTATAAATACATGTTGATTGATAGATAGATTGATTTATTAAGATAGCAGTTTTAGGTTTATTTAATGCCTAAATTAACAATAATCTTTAGGGATGAAAAGAGGATTTCGCATTATATACTATTATATTCCGTTATTTGAGTTGCAACCGATCATCCATGAGTGATGGTGGGTCCTAACGCTGTACCAGTTAAGAACCACTGCACGATCTCGCAGGCTGGCAGAAGGCTGATGAACTAAATAACATAGGAGGAAAGTACTTTTACTTGAGTAGAGACATCTGAGTACTTCTCCCACCTCCAGATAAAACAAACAAGAGCTTATGTAGAGTATGCCCTGTTTACACGGGCCTAATGTCTGTTAGCCGGTGCTTATTTTGAGCTATCATCCCACTTTGGCTGTAGAGAGCAAGCCAGATTAGGTTGAGGCTGTCACTAAAGGCTATAAAAACAAGCCAACACACATACTTGTGCACACTTAAACACTACAGGAGAGCTTACACGGCACCAGTCTCCCCCTGAGCGGACTAAACAAGGTGTGCATGCGTCACCCTCACTGATTTACATACATGAAATGCAGCAAATACAGCCTCGTGTTTTCACCTCGGCAAAAAAAGATTATGGCGACTGGTGCGCTTTGCAACATGAAACGTTCCAGCTAAAATGTAATTTTCACCCCCATTGTCGGGAGGGGATGAGACCAGACGCACAACAAAAGATGGGATATGACAGCGGAGATAGGAAGGAGGAAGGGTAGAAAAATAAAAGGTATGGATCATGAAAGTGGGAAGATACTCGGCTTTGATATTCTCAGTCACAACATCACACAGTGAAATAAGATTATGCAAACGTGACCGAAACAGGGGAAACAAAAGCAAGTTGCAGGCCCCAATACTGAGACGCCTGTTAGACAGAAAGAGAAAGAAAATCTGTAAAATGACAAAGTGGGGTCGCAGCTCAGTGCAAACAACAACAGAAAGATTGACTCAAATGTGTTAACTTTTCCACAGAATTGTTTTATGCTAGTAACAGTTTGGTTAATAATAAGGGTACATACATGTACATGAATGCATATGGTGAATTCATGTCATTACTTTTCATGGTTAAACACAGTTCATTAAGTTAATAAACTCATTAATGATCATGAGGAATTAATCATGATCATGATGAGTTCTTTGAACAGAAGATACAGACAAACCTTGTATAAACTTACCAGTAAAATCAAACTCATCATGAGTTCATGGATGTGCCCCTTAAACTAAAGTATTGTAGTTTTGATAACTTACAGATGTGTTTTAAGAGATCAGTTGCAAACAAAAGAGAGCTAATCATTATATTATCAGTAATTCTGGTTTTGCTATTTGATATTACAGCACAAGGTACAGCTAATTGTTAAAAGTTCCCATTCATAATAAACTCATGACAACCTGCTGATGAGTTTGATATTGTTAAGTTTATACAAAGGTTTATTCTTGCTCCTCGTCTATATCTTCTGCTCAAAGAATCAAGATCATCTTTAATTACTCATATTACTTAATTAGCAAGTATTTCATCATGAAAATGAATTAACTAAAGTTAATGTTCATGTATCCTTACCAGTGTTGTTCCGAGTACTCCATAAAAGTAATCCAAGTACTGATTACTCTTTCTAAAAGTAATCTTATTACTTCTTTGATTACTTGATTTTAAAAGTAATCTGATTTATCTGAATCTGATCTGAATACAAATTACAAGTTACTTTGGTTTAAAAAAAAAAAAAAAAAAAAGATCAATCAACAGCTGCTCAGTACTTTTGAATGAACTAAAGTAAATCTTGCTTTGGCTGTAACTTGGCTGAATAATGTTTACAAAATTAAAATAAAAAAACTGTGTATTTCATGAAATAAATGTGTACAGTAGCTGTGTTTGACTTTTGCACAGGCCTTCATTTTAAAATGAATGTTTTCATGCCCAAATATTACAAAAAAGTAATGGAATCGTTACTTGATAAAGTAATTATAATCTAATTACCAGTTTTGTAATTGTAATCCTGTTAGATTATAGCCTGGGAATACCCAGGCTGCTCGCGCTCGAATTTTAATTCGAACTGCGAGACAGCCTGGAAAGGAAGACTCTTCCCCAGATTCTTCACATGAATCTGGGGACCAATCACAGCACGGGGAGGAACGGCAGGCCTCAACATACATCACCATACGTCATCGGGACTCGATACGATTGGCTGTGGTCACGCGCAGATGTATATGACAGACATTTGTACAGGCCAATAAACGGCTAAGGACAATCGTAAACCACACCTCCCGTACGAGAAAATGAACGCTTGTTTACCAGACTACATATTCATTTGTGATATTTAGTCTGCCGCTAGCCAGGCTAGTTACATTACGCTGTTACTAAAAAAGTTATCTAATTACGTTACTCAGCAACACTGATCCCACTGATTCATTTTTACCCTTATAATGTATTTAAATAAAGTGAACATTTAGGTTAAGTTTGCAATTTGAGGCAATTAGACAGAGACGGCTGCTTAACATTTTAGCAATAATCTCACAAAAAAGATGACACTAACATGTGCAGAAGAGAACTATAATAATGGTTATCACAGACTGCTATAACACAATGAGCTAACTTTATAACACCAAAAACATTTGATTGAGAAGGTACCACACTGTCTAACCCAGCTTCTAGAACAGAGGTCACGAAATAGCGGACCGGGGTCTGGATCCGGACCCCAACGTCCAAACGTCCGGACCCGAACCTTGTATCCGACCTTTGGACCTGACAGAGTAAATCCTCATTTGAGGCGGCTTTCACTCTCCCTCTCTCTCTCTCTCTCTCT
>OMNZ01067475.1:0-11321 GCA_900303255.1 Lesueurigobius sanzi | reverse complement strand
GGTCTCAAAACCTCAAACGAGTCGAGTCCTTTAAGGCGAGACACTGCAGGGGAATAGGGGGGGGAAACTGTGACATGAATATGAGAAAAAAAACTTTTCTGAATCAAAATTATTGGTGATGAAATCTAACGGAATGAGTGATGCCTTCAGGGAGGAGACTGTGGAATCTACGGGTCAGTTCCAGTCGACTGAGGAACAGTTTCGTACACAGGGCCATCGGGAAAGCTGAACTCCCTCCCCTCCCTCCCTCCCACCCCTCTTTCCCCTCCCCCCGCTCCACAATCAAGGATGAGAGAAACATAATTTCGAACCATTCACATGGTTTTGACAAATAAAAAATCTTGAATCTTGAATCTTGAATCTATCTACTGAGCCAGACAGGGAGCAGAGAGAGATGTTCCCGCTAAAGTTGATCCGATTTTGTCTCGTCAGACCCATGTTCCAAACATCTCGTGCTGCAGCGCAGACAGAATATTAAGAAAAATACATGCTCAATCTGCTCAAAAAGCAGAATGAAATTGACATTTTCACACCACACATGAGTCGCCGCAGAGTAAGACACAGTGCGGCTCTTTACACCGGTCTACTGCACTGTTGAGAGCCCCTTTAGGTCAACATTAGCCTGGTCTTACCACACCCTCGTGCTCATTCCGTACAGAGGGTCTGGATCTTCACAATTGAGCTCCATTTTGACTTGTTATTTAGGCAGTAAGTTATTCTTTGCAAACAATAAAATATCCTGTGTTCATGGGGTCTCTTTATGTGTAAAACCTGATATCTCCACATTTAGACTATAATTTTATAAGAATTTCAATTCTTATGATCTAAAATCAGAAGATTCACTGTGCACATCTTAAAGGAGCACAAACATTACAGAGAAGGATACAAGAATCACATTATTAACATTAGGGTTAGGTAGATTTTCAGACAAACCAACTCATAGATCGATCTAAAATCACAGCAGACCGTCCCTCCCGAGCAGACTATGTAGCACTAACCTTTTCGTAATATGTAGATGTCTATTTATTTAGTGGAGGATATCGCACTTGCTGATCTGGCGACTCTGTGAACGTGTGACTTTGTAAACGAGTGACTTTGTAAATGTGTAGGCTGGTGGTTTGTGAGCTCGGAGGACGCTCAGGGCTGGGTCCCTGCCACCTGCCTCGAGGCCCAGGACGACCCAGACGACTTCACCATCCCTGGGGAGGAAGGTAGGCTCATCACACTGTACAGATGGTGCTATGCAAAATACTCATGGCAAAACAGTGATGTGTTGAGTTAAAATGACTCAAATTTCAAATATTTGACTCTAATGTAACTGTAAATGCTGAAACATGAAGAAAACTATGACATGGCATGGTATAGGAAGCGTTTCTTACAATGATCCTCTATTTAATCTAGATTGTTTTGGTTATTTGGGGTCATGGGAAGAAAATAATACTTTTACATTGTTGGTAGCATTTCATAATGAGTACGACTAACTTACTGAACTTTGTGCAACACAGATGTAAGTCTAATATTGGGCTCCTCTTTAAACAAAGGTAAATGATCATGTGCAGTAGTGTTTGGTGAGACTGACTGTGTGTTTGCTGACCCCTGCTCACTGTGACGTCAGTGCCGCGGAGGTTCTGGTCTCTGCCGAGGCACGTGGGCCGCCGCAGAACCTTAGGGGATCTGTTCAGCTGCTCAGGCTTTGGGCCAGGTGGAGCGCACTAAACTCTCTTTCAGTTAGGGCTGCACAGTATAGCGTGAAACGACATTGACGTTTACGAGCCGCGCTGAAACGGCCTCCAAACACATTGCAATAATATCGTTGACGCAATATTGCACACCCAAATCGCAAGTGTTTTCAATATTGTGCAGCCCTAGCTTTTCTGTGTCTGCATGTTCTGTCTGGGGTGATAAAGTTGTTGCATGCAAGTTGCTTCATGTGTACTGTACATAAAGGCATGGCAGAATCATTTATTACAACTACTTTTAGACAAGACACACATTTCCTCACATCCTGGTCACTTTGAGTTCTCATTATTCAAGCCTAAGTCACATGAGAGTCAAGAGTCATGCTTGTGATGTACAGTATATCAAATATAGCACATATTCTTCCTCTAGAGTTTATCTTATTTTTATTCAGTGTACATAAGAGATGTCTATACAGTTTTATTGGTAGATGCTAAGAGACATTTATTGTATTTTAGTTTTATTTTACTTTAGTATTATTATCTGTTTTCAAACTTACTTTCTTCTTTGATGACACATTTTCCTGACTTTTTGCACCCCCCTATGTGACCCCATCTTAGGTGATCACACACTACAGGTTTTTAAATCTTTTGAGATTTAAGATCTGCGCACAGACCACAGACACTTAAGGATAGGCACGAGGACACACATACATACACACACATGAGGAGTCCCACCACAGATCATGCCATGAGAGAAAGTTTTTATTGAGCCACGCCTCTTTAGACTCTGAAAGACTAAAAATCTGGCTAAAAATCCTCTAGTGTGTGGCCAGCTTTTAGAATTGTTGGAACAAGTACATTTCTCCACTGTGAGGTCAATAAAGAACTATCTTTGGGTCTTCAAAGTGCAGGTTCAGTCAAGTCTGAGTTTATTTTGTTATCAAGTCCTAGAAGCAACCCTCTTGTCCAAGTGGAGGTTTGAGACCATTTGGGACTTCACATTCGGCTTAAGAATCCAGGAATTCAGAACTTTTTTGATTGCGTGCCCTGCAAAAAGATATCTAGAAATAAGTGTTAGTTTACTACCTGTGATCTGAGAAACTAATTTCTCTCAAATCTGCTGATGGGGTACGTTTTTTACACTTAAAGGAGATGCTAAATCGACTTTTTACCATGTTATTATGTCTTTGCTTTGCTGTGAGCGGCTCACCTCTCCTTAGACCTGACTTGTAACTTTACTGGGTGCGGGGAAGTCTCCAGCTCGTCTCCGTGGAGATGTTGATTAATTGCAGCCAAATATGAGATTTTAATAGGTTGGGTCTTCATCCAAATCCATTCTTTGATTACCCAATGCAAAAATAGCATTTTCTGTGTCTAGCTGATCTTTAGGAGCATGTTTTATATTGAGGGCAACAGTATAATTCAAAATGTTACACAGTGTACCTTTAATTGAAAAACATCTAGAACAACTGTATTTCAAGTAAATTAAGATTTATTTGTATCTAATTTTGAGTACAATTTGAAGATTTTGAAGAAGAAGGTACTTATTTCTAGTAAGTCAGTCTGATTCAAAGTACAGTACATACAGAAAAACAGTAGGAGTAAATGTGCAAACACTAACAATAGTATGTTTCTTGTTTGTGTTGTGTGTTTCTTCTAACATTTTGAACTCCTAACGTTGCTGCTTAAACCTTGTTTATGTAAATTCCTCATGCAAGAAGCAAATGCATACATTATTTTCAAACCGTTAAAGTGAATTATGTTTTGCTTTCTGTAAACAGTAGAAAGCAGCATGTTTTTGTCACTTTCAGTTATTGCATCATCGCTGAAAAGAAACTCCCAGCTTTGTTCCTCATTGTTTCCACCCCAAGCCATTCCACCCAGTGCAGCATCACCCCAAGTGAACCTGCATCGAAAAATACACCGTGTTCAACTTTCCTTTTGTTTTCCAGAGGAGAAGTACTCTGTGATTTACCCGTACGCGGCCCGGGACCAGGATGAGATCGACCTGGAGCGGGGGATGGTGGTGGAGGTGGTGCAGAAGAACCTGGAGGGCTGGTGGAAGATCAGGTGATGCATTTATCATTGTCCATTCACTTTGTTACGTCAGCCTGAAGCCACTGGCGAGGACTTTCTACATGCTCTTAACAAGATGCACTTCTGAAAACACTCGCAGGAGTTGGACTTGACTGTACTGTGCCAGAATTCATTTATCAACTGCAGTGTTTTATGCAAATTATGTTTTCAAATAACAGTTGACTTTGAACACGAGCGCTGCATCACTTTGGACACTTTGTGATTACAGCACCGAAATAATTCAAGTCTTCTGCTTTTTGCAGTCATTTATTGCAAATCGGCTCATTGTACGACGTAACTTTTATATTTTTGACATGGACAGTGAGTTTCGCCAGCTAGATCAGTGGTTCCCAACCCTTAT
The DNA here is from genome assembly GCA_900303255.1 of Lesueurigobius sanzi. Lineage (NCBI taxonomy): Eukaryota > Metazoa > Chordata > Actinopteri > Gobiiformes > Gobiidae > Lesueurigobius > Lesueurigobius sanzi. Next base: position 7,205 of record OMNZ01067475.1, on the reverse strand, counting down.
TGTCTTGCGTACCCCTTGGGTCTTTCATTTATACTCCCAAGTACCCCCTGCTACGATGGTTTTGTTGATTAGTTAGAAAGTGAATGACTTAAACTCGAATTTATCAGTTAAAATACTATGAGTTCTCACTCTTTACAGTTATTTTATTTAAGAATAGCTTTTCTTTGATCATAATTATCAAAAATACAATTTATATTTTATCTGAAATGATTCCAAGTTCTCCCTGTCTTTTTGAGACACTGAGCTAGATGATCACTTACAACTTGATGTAGCATGTAAATACTTTGACGAGTGTACTGTATATTGAAGCTAAAAGCTAACGATAATTTGATGAATTATAAAATGCAAAAGAGTGCCACAAATGTGAAGTAAAGTCATAAAGTTACTAAGTAAGTGCTTTATTTGGCATTGTAAAATTCTCTTGTCTATACTTTTAAATCTACTTAGTCATTCATTTCTATATTTATTGCATGTTAAACTTTAGCTTCAAGACAAACACACCAGTCTTTCTAAACACAGACATCTCCTTCACTGAAGTATTTACCAACAATCACCAAGTTGTTTCGTGAACATCTAGCAGGAACTCACTATCCATCACGTAATCTTAAGAAATATGATTATTCAAACGGGTCTAAGCTGCTCTTAATGGAAATGAATACAGACCTGAGGTTCTGGCCCTAACAACTGCCACATTGTGCTACAAGCCACTTCGATTTCATCTTAATTTACAGTCTCTTGCAGCCCGACTGGACATATTTATTTTCCAATTATCTCACTTGGTGTGAACAGTTGAATAGTGCTTGCCCCAGATCTACAAACTGTTGTAACTTTGAACATTCCCCTCTGTCCCGTCAGGTACCAGGGTCGTGAGGGCTGGGCCCCGGCCTCGTACCTGAAGAAGGCTGACGTTCAGAACCAGAAACAGTTGTCAGGAGCCGCAGCCCACTCCAGCAGCAACGACCTGGAAGGGTACACAAGGCAAAACCATCAGAACAACGCCCTCAAAGACAACCGGGACAACAACCACAAGGAGAACCGCCTCTCCTTCTTCTCCGAGAACAAAAGCACGTCACTGTCATACTCAATTTTGTAATAAACCGCTAGAAGGATTTACTGACTGTCTCCATTTCTTTCTACAGAAGTGGGATCCAGACATAGACCCCCTCCTCGTAGAGACCTCACTATTGTAAGATTCTCACATTATATCCACTCAATACATTTTGCATTGATATACATTTCAATAATACTGTATATTGTATTGTGCCCACAGCCTCGTGGTCCAATCCTGCCCAAGCCTCCTGTGCCCCCTCAGGTCGAGGAGGAGTTCTACACCATCGCAGACTTCCAGACCACCATTCCCGATGGCATAAGCTTCAGCGCTGGGCTCAAAGTTGAGGTATGGCACAGAAGAATATGTTGAAAAAGTATTGAAAAGCCTGCATACGTTTTTTCTTACCATTTTTATATCGCCTGAATCTGAATTTCCACTAATTTCAGTCAAATCTTTTTTTCTATCATAGAAATGTATCCATACATTTTAGTTTGTATCAGTATGGCTCCATGTGTAATCTGTATTGTATTGACAGATTCATCATTACCAAGACACAGCAAAGACTTATGGAAACGCTTTTTTTGTCATAGGTGGTGGAGAAAAATGGAAGTGGCTGGTGGTACATCCAGATTGACGACAAAGAAGGCTGGGCCCCCGCTACATTCATCGACAAATACAAGAAAACCAGCAATGCCGTGCGGCCCAACTTCCTCGCGCCTTTGCCCAACGAAATGGAGAAGCTCACAATGGAGGACGCCAGCAACCACGTCAACTCCAACACTGATGACACTTGGTCCAAACCGCTACCGGACGAACCCCCCGCAGCCTCCGAGTCTTTCAACAGGCCTAAACTCAGAGACTGGAAAATGAACAAACCGCCATCGGCATCCCCTGGTCCTTTACCACCAGCTCCAACGGCGCCCCCCGCGGAGGAAAAACCAGCATTGCCGCCAAGAAGGGAGTCCATTCACAAGAGCCTGGAGCTGGAGGTAGCAGAGAAAGCCAAGTCTGAGCATTCAAAGCCTTTACCCCCGAAACCCCCAGCACCCGGGGTCATTGTGCCTCTAGTTGGCGCTAAACAGCCGCCGTTTAAACCAGAGAAACCGGCAGATGTGAAGAAAGAAGACAAAAGCAAAGCGCTACACCTCCGCAATGAGATGGGGCTGGAATGTGGCCACAAAATTTCAGCCAAAGAGGTCAAGAAGTTCAATCTGAAGCCAGTGCCGAAGCAGCCTCCAAAGGCGAGACAAGATTCCCAAGAAGAGAAACAAGAAAGCGCTCCCCCTCCCCCCGCGTTCATGAAGCCAAAGCCCATGGTGAAGCCCAAACCAGTCCCGGCCGCAAAGCCAGACCTACCAGCAGAAGACAAATTAGACATCACGAATCTACGAAGCAAGCTTAGACCTTCAAAACCTGCGGATCCGAGCTCGACCGCCGAACACAACGGTGTAGCGAAACCAAGTTCCCCCACTAGCTCCCCTCCGGTTCACCTTCCAACTTTGAACAACAGCAAACCCAGCGACGAGCCTCCGAAAATCCCGCCGAAGCACGTCAACGGTCACAGCCAGGACAGAACCGCCTCGCCCCCCCCAAAGCCGGCCGTACCGCCGCACAAGGAACCGCCGCAGCGACCCCCTCCAGCCATGGCCCCCAAAAGACCCCCTCCCCCCAAGAAGACCGACCCGTCAAGTCCCACCGAATCCAAGAACGCGCCGTTTCCGAGAGACGACCCCCCCAAGCCGCCGCAGTTGGGCAGGCCGCCTCCCCCGAAACCGAAAGCGTTCGTCCCGAGCAAGGAGGAACTGAAAGCGAATAAAGTGCCCATCCCGCCCAAGCCGCAAATTAAGAGCGACAAACCGGGCCCGCCGAAGGACAAACTGCCCCCGTTGCTCAAGGAGCCCAGTAGGGATGAGCTGTATCTCGCCGTCGCGGACTTTGAAGGGGATGATCAGACCGCGGGGTTTAAAACGGGTGCCGTGTTTGAGGTCCTGGAGAAGAACAGCAGCGGGTGGTGGTTCTGTAAAAATGTTGGCGAAGAGGTCGAGGCCTGGATCCCCTCGAATTACCTGAGCAAGAAACCCTAAGGAGTGGACAGGAGGAGTAATAATAAAAGTACAAGGTGGACAGCAACGGGGAAAAAAAAATATCTATTTAGTTTTAAAAGTGGAATACACATTGTGAAATACACTTTCATGCAATGCGGGTTCAGTATATCCATAGCAGTTCAACACTCAGCTACCAGATTTCCAGATCTTGCGCTAGGTTTTGTCAACAATACGCAATTGGAGGATTAGTCTGTTGTCCATATTTTAGGTTAATTGGAGAAGCCATAGACTCATAACAGCGTGAATATTCTAACTCCATTCCCAAGAAAAACATCAAACCTGGAATCGTCTTGATGTGAGGTGAGTGCCAATCAGTCAACCAGCATGAAATTGGATCTCTCTTTAGCTGCATTTCAACAGGAGCGGAACGGGAAAGTCCATGTGAGAGGTCTGGATCGCTTTGAGAGTGGTCACTGCAGGCACTTTGGGGCTACATTCGGACCTTTCGCTCTTCATCCAAAAAGCTTTGTCAGCAAATGAGTAGATTTGACACGCTTGTGGGTCTCTTAAGAAGAACCCAGTAGGACGAGTTGACCTCTAAGTCCCACCTCTCTTGGTTCTAAAGGTTGGAAAAACATCTGACCTATTCACACCTATTTACTGCTTGTTATCTTCCTATTGACTTGCCCTGGGCTTAGTTCTACAGCTGTTCACACTTATCTATGGTCCTGCCCTGGCCAATGGTCCAGCTTCGTTAGCATGGCGTAGGTATGGTTTCTGTCTAAGGATATTGTTGTAGACCGGGGCTCAGTTAAACCCAAGTCCTCCATTGCGGTTCATGGAAAAGAGAATCCATCCATGAACCGCAATGGAGGACTTAGTTTTAACTTAGGTGTGAATAGGTCAGCTGTTTTTCCAACCTTTAGAACCAAGAGAGGTGGGACTTAGAGGTTAACTCCTCCTACTGGTTTCTCCTTAAGAGTCCCACGAGCGGGTCAAGTCTACTCATTTGCTGACAAAGCTTTTTGGATAAACAGCGAACGTCCTACACTTCACCTACAGAGTACAGATGAAAACTGAAGAATCTTTGCCTATGATGGACAACTCCTGTACGACTGAGAACCTACACAGTGCTAGATGTTTGCTAAACACAGCGAACCGCTCCAGTAGACCCCAGCCCTGAAGTGGCCTGAGTTGGGGCCGGCTTGGTCCTGTTCCACCCCTGTTGAAATGTGCAAGACCGTCCATATTTTGCTCACTCCAATCACATTTAGAGTTTGGTTACAGTAAGGGCATCTGTTTCTATATACCATAGGTGCTCTATTTCACTTTGCTTGTATTTAACCCGTGATGTTCCACTTTTAAAATTGAACTGCGTAAATACTAGAGTACGTAAGCAGAGTCATACTTTGTGATCAGTTGGCAGTTTATTTAATGGTACCTTTTTGCCACGGGTAATATCCATAACTGAATAGCAATAACACATCGCCTTGTCTGGTCTTATGTTTACTTTATTTTATTATTGATTTTGTTTTGTCTTTAGGAAAGTTGCTTATATTGCAGTAATAGTAGCAGCCCATGTTGACGTCACACTTTAAACTGATTCATATGTACAGTATGTATCCAGCATACCTTCTATAATAATGTGCCTCGATGTTGCAGAGCGCTTCCGTGTTTTGTTTGTGTTGGCTGCCATTTTGTTTTGAAGGGAAAAAACGAATCAATGCCAAGTAACAAAGCTGTTCATTGCCAAGCTGAGATCTTTAGGCAGCATTTAAATACAGTAATCACCGGGGAATTGAATTGGCACCTTTCAGAGGCAGCGAGTCGACTTTTTGTTCCCAAAGTTGATGTTGGAAGAAAAGTGGATAAGGATTGACCAAAAATAAGATGGATTTGATGTCTGTTTAAGCAGTAAAAATTCAGGGGAGTTCTGACAACCGGGGTGGACCATATTATACAAGTTTTTAGTGGTCGGGGAGAAAGGACCCCCGAGAAAGGACCCAGATGGGACAGGAATTCAACCTGGAACTGTATTGTCGTGAGACGAGAGGAGTATCTGTCAAGACGATCCAAGGAAGGAACGTTGTTGTGTTTGTTGGACAGAAAGTTGAAGTGTTATAAAACTGTGTGTAGGGTGTGTAAGCACATAAAGGAAATGTCTTGCCAGCTCCCAATCCTCCCAAAAAATCACTTTACATAATAATGCACCAAACTAACAGGAAATCAAATTGAAGAATTCAATTTCGTTTTTGCTACTGCGCTCTACCGACGATGAGAGGGCAATTAAATTCTTCGATCAAAGAAAGAGTGAATTTTGATTTGTATTCCAATAAACTAGATCTGGTAGTAAAAACACAGCTACACAAAGAGTAAATTATACTCAAATTATAGTTTGTCTTTTGCAATAGAACTCTTCAATTACATTTTGAGGAGATAGCATGTTCAGTAGTGTGGCGCTGTGAGTGTATATACGAATACGGGGGGTACAAAACAGAATAGAAAGCCTCAAGTGATAGTCTGTAAGGGTGCAAAATGAGAAGAAAGACATTTTAAACATAAACAACCTCCGCCTCCTAATCTGATTGGGCCAGAAAGCCACTCCTCGGTCCCAGTGACAGGAAAGCTCGATCCGTTGGTCCACACGTAATCCTCCCACAAGACTGATCTGACGGTAAGATCAGCAACTCTCTATTTTCAGTTTCATACTTTGAAATACAATCAAAATTCAGACACAGACTGTCTATTATACGTGTTCTGTTCATAAATTTGTGTCACATTTAGACTTACAGACTATCACTTTAACACAAAGTGAAATTGGAACTGAATGAACTAAACCAAAACAAAGGAAAGCGATTTTGGCGGAACATTGAACATAAAGCCAATGGAAGAAAGATGGATCGGGGTTGACCAAAAATGAGATGGATTCGTATTTCAGGGGAGTTCTGACCCCAGAGTGGACCCTGTTATACATGTTTTTAGTGGTAGGGGAGAAAGGACGCCCAGTGGACATAAAGTAACCCAACAAGGGTCTTCGAAAACACAGCTGATTGCACACATGTTCTGAGGAAGGCCACTATAACCCAAGTGCAAGTAGATTCGCGAGATGCCTTTGCCAAGTAGAAATGCGTACATAGCGAATACCGTGTTATTTTCTCATTTATATATTTTTATATTAACTAATGTATCAGATTTGCACTTGCAGGAGGGAGGAGAAGAATGCCACGGTGCATTTTAGTTGGTTTTCCAATTATTTTAAGCTTAAAGCCATTTTGTATGCCGTAAATATAATAATGTTTAAAAAATGAAACACCCAAACTTGAACAAAAATGTAAAGAACATGTAAAAAAGATGTTTATCGTCATCACAAAGCCCAGAAATTGGAAGGATTGGAGGAACGTGGTGCGCCTCACTCGACCGGGGCCCCGGAGCCTTTGCGATGACTTGACTGTGCAATGATCAGCCAGTGTTGTAAATGTACGGTGCTGGGATGACATCTCTGTGTAAAATATTGTTTTACATCGAAGCTTGACTGGTCTCAAGCTAAAAAAATATCATCAAATATTTTTATTGTACAGTAACCAGAGTCCTAACGTTTCATGAATGCTTCATCTGTAATACTTTCTTTGTTTTTTGTTGATGAAGGGATTAGTTAGTCTTTTTTTTTTTGTTTTTTTACATGTGTATCCACTGCCAGTTTGTCGAAAAACGATGGGAGATTTTTTGTGTCGTCACTTTGTGAATTTTAAATGTCTTTGAATTTTACGCTTTGGATTTTTTTAACACTGAAAAAACATCTTTGAATTTTTTTGTCTCCAAACTTCAGTCACAACATTTTCAGTTCAGTGTTTTACATTTGAAATGAAAATTTCACCTTTTAAATATTCGCTTTATTATTTTCAACACACCAAATATAACTGTCTAAGTTCAGAGTACAAAATTAATTCAAATAGAAAAATTCACCCATAAAATATTCAATGTAAAAAAAATTCAAGCTCTTAAATTCAACATAAGAAATTCAGAGTGAAATTCGCAGTGAAAAAATTTGCAGTAAAGTTCCTGGACATCAAGACCTGAGTAATCGATCCAGAGTCAAAACCAACCTCTGG
>OMNZ01067464.1:1777-14081 GCA_900303255.1 Lesueurigobius sanzi | reverse complement strand
TTTTATCACTTTTCCAAAGCCGGGTGAGGAAAAGCCTGCAGAACAGACTGGCATGCTGGCCCTTTAAGGGGCGGAGTCTAGCCCACCAGCGCGCAGCAGAGGCAGCAGCATGTTTGAGGACAGAGAAGAGATGAGAGACGACATTACGGAACCTGCTTGATGGAGAAAAAACGCACACACTTTGGCCAAGCATTAAAGAACAACGAAGTACCCTGACTCCTCATTTCATTGGAGTTCTAACCCGGCTCTCAACAGTGTTTTGACTTATCCAACTAACAATAAACAGTCCCTGGTAAAAATTTTCACCAGGTATGATCTGCGACAATATGGCACAGCTGGTGTTTGTTTGTCTGACTGCGTGACGTCAATTGTAAAGTGGGCTATTCATGAACGTGACTCTAAGAACACCACTCCCCCTCATTATCAGGACATTATACATTATATTGACTATGGAAATACAAAGACACGCCCTCTAAACTACCATATATGGGCATGACAAGAGCATGAGGCAGTACTCCTGATCTCTCCTCTGATTACGACAGGTGTGACTCAGAGCAGCAACTAACGAGCTGCAGCCCTCAGCGGTGAAAGTCTACACTAACTATCTCTGCTCTGTACAACCTCTGATCACTTCCATTCGCTCAAAAAATATATTTTTAAGTGAAATAATTTTTTGAAAAATGTTCCTCATGCTGTGAAACACTGAGAATTTTTGGGTCCATTTTGACTGTGATAATATTCTAAAACTGCAGATGTTTTGTGCGTAAGAAGAACTCCTTCAGCTAAGAACAAATTTTGTGAATGCCAAAAATGTTCTTAAGTCGGCCTTAAGAACAAATTTGTTCGCAAAAAGTTTGTTTCGTGAATGAGGCCCAATATTTTGAGTCAGTTTACATAAAAAATATAGAAAATGATACAAAAAAAATTGGAAAAAAGTGTAACGCATAGATCAGTGGCCAAGTCTGCACAGCTTTCCCGTCACATACGTGTTTATTTCGAGCTTATTGGCACAGAAACATGCCAGTCTGCGAGGGCCACGCAGCCTGTCCCGCCGTGGATTGTCACTTCTGCGTGAGACAGCGCTACAGTACCACTCTCGGAGCGCTAACAGATGGTTCCATTAACACAATTCATTATGTCCCAGCCTCTCCGGTCCAAACCACCTGTTGGCTAATGTAACGACGACTTCAGTCTCGTGTTCTGTGGCGTCTTGAGCGGGAAATCCTCCGAGGCGTACGTTACGGCGTCAAAACGAAGATGGAGATGTGAGTCGAAACGGAGCCGTCATGTCTGTTCGTTTGAAGGATGGGTGCTTTGATATGGCACGGCGGAGTGTGGGTTAAGAGTATATCAGGGAAAAGGGATATTGTTTTAAGATTGATGTCTCTTCAAAACGGCAAAGCTTTTGTGATCGCAAACAAATCTAAAGAATGGATAAAGCCATATTTAAATTAATGGTTTTCTTTTCTTCATATATTAGTGACCATTTGCTTACAGTTGATTTTTGATACATTGTTTAGTTTTTAAGTAAGCTAGTTATTAGTCAATAAATCTGTAAAATAAAAAAAATAAAAAAAACTTCAGAATGTTAAGTTTAAGACTACTAAAGTGGAGATGTTATGGCCACAAAAAAATGCATTTAGAGAAATTGGTCATTGAAGTTACAATTTCCCATATACAGTTGTAGGAATAAGTTTACATACCCTTTTAAGTTTACATATCCTTTTAATCTTTTGGCCATTTCTCATTGAATACAACACAAATATTTTTTTTTCCACTCATGGGGCCTCATTCCTGAAACAAACGTACGCACAAATTTGTTCTTAAGAACATTTTTGGCATTCACAAAATTTGTTCTTAGCTGAAAGAGTTCTTCTGGAAGAACAAATCCTAAGAACAGTCAGGAGGACTCTTACTCACAGAAAAACTGCAGTTTTAGAATATTATCACAGTAACAGCATGAGTAACATTTTTCAAAAACATGTTTCATTTAAAAATATATTTTTGATCAGAGCTGGTATACTGCAGACACAGTTCGTGTAAATCAGACTTTCACAGCTGAGGGCTGCAGCTCGTTAGTACTCGTTAGTCACACCTGCCGTAATCAGAGACTTTAGACAAAATACAGGAGGCTATTTACAATAAGAGTAATGCTATTTAAAATGACTTTTTTTAAGTTACTCACATGTACTCGAGTAAATGTAAATGAGTACTGCCTCATGCTCTTGTCATGCCCATATATGGAAGTTTAAAGGGAGGTATTTACATAGTCAATATAATGTAAATGTCCTGATAATGAGGGGAGTGGTGTTCTTAGAGTCACGCTCATGAATTTGGGGTATCTCTCTTTAAGAAGAGTTTTGTCTTCTTAAGAACGCTTCGGGAATCAGACATAAGATTTTTCCTAAAATATAATTTGTACTTAAGAACTTATCAGAAGAAAATATTCATGAATAGGGCCCATGGTTAGTGGTTGTGCGATGCCATTTATTGTCAAAGAATTGAGGTTACTCTTTTGAAATCATAATGAGACAGAAACTACTCAAATGTCCCTGATCTATCTAATGCCTTCAACAACTGCCAGGAAAATTGTTCAGGAACAAAGAAATACTCACTTCAGCTGAAATACAGGACTTTCTGACAAATTTGGACTCTCTAAAAAGAAGTATGTTTGTTTCAAGATGCACAATATGTAAACGTTTGATCAGGGACATTTGGCTAGTTTCTAGTTGAAAAGCGTAAACAAACAGGTTTGTTGACAATAAATGGCTTCACGCAACTACTGACCATGAGTGAAATAAACCCTGGCATGTATGTAAACTTTTGGCCACAACTGAAGTTCTATGAAGAAACGTTGATTCACTGCAATAATTACACTCTTTATTGTAAATTAGGTAATTTACTGGTTTTCAGATTAAACTATATACTGCATGTTAAAAGAGCAAACTAGCCCAAAACCTGAGAAAAAAAGACCTGCTAAATAAGTATTATCTTTCCCCATTTGGTAACACTAATCATTTAAACAGAGTCCAACCTGGAGTCCTTCTTAGTGATGTTACAATATAGACAAAACGATTCTGACAAGTACGAGACATGAGGAGACCACATCTGTCCTGTTTTTGGAAAGATCTGTGTCACAGGTGAGGCCCCGACAGACTAACTTGATCTAAGGTGAGGTCAGGACCCAAATACTTTATGTCTGACAACGTTGGCAGCCTGTCACACTCAGATCTGTATCAAAGGACATGGATAAACGCAGGCGGGTGAAATCCAAGGCGCCACAGGGGCCAGATGGATTCTGCTGTATGAGGCGGAGGGAGCGCTGGATCTAAGCGGAGAGGAGCCAAAAAGAACCTGGGCGATCTGTTTCATTTTCTTATGTAGGAATGCGCCAAAGCATTCATTAGGAACTGATTTTGACCAAACTTTAACTGTGTGCTGACTATACTCAAAGTCCAGCATAAAATGTGAAAAAAATAGTGTTTTCCGCAATAAGCTTCCATCCCCCTCGCTAGGCCACGCCCCCTAGTATGACATGGTGCTGTTGATATCTATTTGCCGTTGCCACAGTATCGTTTAGACCAAAGTTTTTTCCACGGAGGGACAAATTAGGCAGCAGAGGGCCAATATTAGCGGACGAAGAGCTAAACGCTTTACTGTTTTGCTTGTAAAAAGACAAAATGCAAACATATCTATAAGAGAAACTGACACAAAGTTCTCAGGAAGTCAGTACCATGAAGTAGATTTTTGGGGAAGGTGCTCTTTGGTGGGTGTTTGGGGAACAAAAACTTAAGACAAAAAAAAAGAGAGACCAAGGCACTATCCCACATTGTCATTCTCTACATTTTCTAAAAAGCCTTTATTGTACTGGGCTGATATACAGTATATTAAAATCTTTTAAAACGTGTTGCTGGTTTCTTCCACACATATCGGCTCCAACAAAGCCTTTCTCAAGAAGTGAGGACCAGCGACTCGTCTCCTCTTTTAGAGAGGAAAGACTGGGAACTCAGGACACCTGGTGACCTGAGGGAGAGTGGCCGCACAATTGAGTGAGGACACACCCTCCCAATTGAATGACATCACCCAAGAGAGAGAACCAGGAAAGAAAAAGAAAACAAACAGAAAAAAATAAGAATAATAGATATTGCAACAGAAAGGACTAAAGTCAATGTCCTCATTTAATCCAGGGTGCACAGTAGCCTTCAGATTATAGATATACCATGTTTCCCTCTGTAGCAGGGCCGGCACAAGCATTCACGAGGCCCCAAGCAGAATTATGTCATGGGGCCCTTGCAACTTCAATTTCATTTTGGATAAATATACAGTCTATTCCCATAAATGAGACACAGAGTCAATTTCCCCATCTTTCAATCTTTGTCAAAGTTTGTCAAATTTTCTAAAACTTTTCATAGTTGCCCTTGATTTGAGTCACTCATTTCAAAAATTCCACCACTGGGGCAAGTTTTTTATTCTTAAATTAAGGAAAGAATCTAGACACATTCAAAATTAGATTAAAACAGTATTGATCTACTAAGTAAGAATGTTGTTATATATAGCACTATTGGGGGCCCCCTGGTGGTCTCGGGTCCCTATGCAGCTGTCTAGTCTGCTTATACAGTATAAGGCTGACCCTGCTCTGTAGTCATAGTTTCAGACGATCCCCTCCTCTGTTATGCTTCTGGATGTGTTCCAAACCCTCCACCCTGAGACCATCAGGGTCGCTGCCATCATTTTGAAAAAAATATCTTGCCATATAAATCAAAATTATTTTTCTCAATTGTGTGTTGATTTATGTTCCGTTTATGTTCTGTCTTTTAGTCGTCTCTCTGTGCGGCCGACATAGAAGCAGCCGCATGGGCAAGAAAGTCTGTAAACCACAAATGTGAATGAATGAATTTATATTTATTCATATGATTAAATCTCCTTTAATTACTGTGCTGTTGAGTAGGACATGCTAATACAGTCCATTCTATTCAGTCACAAATGTAGAAGTAAATGTAGAAATGTGAGTCTATAGATACTTCTTACAAAATAAGCCCCATCTCGAGGGCCGAATGAAACTACTTGGAGGGCCGAATTTTGGGCACCCCTGGTTTAGACTATAAATTTGCACTGCGCTATTACACAACTCCCTGGAGGCATGGGAGGACCACAGAAGGCTTGTTTGATAGCTGGAAAACAACACAAAAACAGCAAGTCTATCACAATGGCCGATGCTGTAGATTTTTTTGAAGGGCAATTTGGCAGCCCCTTCAGCAGGTGGCACCCTAGGAGGCCGCCTGGTTCGCCTATGTCTGTGTTTTTTACTCAAAGAGGAGCTTTAACGGTTAGTGATTTATTCTTTTTTCATAAATGTCTGCTTTAACAATACACTGATACAGGGAAAAACTAATTTAATTCCAAAAAATGTATGTTATGGACATTCATTTTTGTTTTGACGTTTTAAAACTTTAAGATAAATACATTTAAATGTGCAACTGCTGACTGTAACAAAATGTTTACTTGCTTTTTCATTTCGCAGTCAGGGACCATGTATTTACTATCCATACAAAAAAATGCTTTAAAGTGGATCCAATTGCACATTCAAAAGTAATTGTGAATGCGTGCCACTCAAACCTTCCATTTGACAAAAACATGTTGAAAACATTGAAAATAAAAAGCTCAAAGAATGTACTTTATGTTGCGGAGAACTTCAAAACATTCCAGTATTTCTTTTCCTGCCTATTCTCCTTTTTACTTATTCATTTTTGGCATCCAACTTCAAAATCAACCTTGAAATATCCTTAAGGCGAGACACTGCAAGTGAAGAGCGAAGAGAAAAATGCATTTTGAGATATCAATTTGAATCTGTTGCTGTCTCATAAATATTTGAAAAGTGTATTGCATATGTTTTCATGTAAGAAATAAGCAACATTGCTTATATTTTCCACAATCAAATATTATTAATGAATAGAGCCAGGGTGTGGATGTATGGATTCATTTTGTTCACGTATCAGACAGTTTTTTTGTTAATTTATGACTCATGCCATTTTATTGCCAGTGAAAGGATTCATGCAGGAATTCTTTGGTGCAATCGTTCAACATGTCACATGAGAAACTAACGATGATGAATAATACATTATAAAACGATAAAGGAATGCAATAAAAATAGACTAAGTTAAAGACATACTGTATGTAGCACATTCTCTATATACAATCCACATGTAACGTCAAAACAACAGCGTGAATGAGTGTTAAGCAGCAGATGTGAGTGTGGACAAAACCACATGCCAGTAAAAGAGGGCTAATGGTTGTAATAAGTTAGTCATTAGTGAAGAAATTGGTAAAAATTTTATTTCTTTTTCTAATTTTTTTCCATTTTAAGGCTTTGGAGCAGAGGGCTGTTTCATAAAGCTGGCTTACTCTGTAAGCTAGGCTTACTCTGTAAGCTAGGCTTATTTGGCCATGTCTGGCTTATTTTGTTGTCATTTCTGTTTCATAAACCAGGCTCAGTCTGAGTCTGTCTCAGTTACTATGGAAGTGTAGTTTGACACTTCATAAACACTGCACTTTTATCACACACTGAAACACATTTATTACTGACGCTAATGTTTTATTATTAGATCACTGCAACTATATTTAGAAAGAAATATGTATTTCGTTGACAAACAATGTTAACATTATGGTTTATTGATAGGCTCAGCATTAATCATCCATATATCATGTATTTAATGTATCTACATTTTGTTTTTTTTCATTGGTTCTCCGATTACTTTGTTCTTTATGTTAAGCACAAAATCTGATTGATAAACGTCCTGACATGAGGAGCACTTTAATGTCTGGGTCAGTCTGCGTCAGACTGGTTCAGACTGGTTCAGACTGGGTCTTAAGTGTCTTCAGTGATGGTAAAACAGCTACAACGAGCGTCGCGTGGTAACGTTATAAACCCGAGCGCTGTTTCATTACTTTCCTCGCCTCAATTTTTTTTCCTTCCGCAGTGTCTGTCCGCTCCGGTTCCGCCCCTCTTTTGTCTTAAAGGGATTTTCTTGGGGGCGTGCATGTCCTACGTTGACTTGCATTGACGCTCGATCGTATCTTGGCTCCCTCTTGTGGGCTGCCCACACACTGCAATAGCCGCTTAGTAAAAGCCTGAACGAGTTTAGAGAAACGGACTAAGCCTGAAGTCGTGTTTTTATGCTAAGTCAAGAGAGAAGTCAGGCCGTAAGCCTTTACTGAGCCAGTTTTATGAAACAGCCCTCTGTTTGCTCATAAACATATAAACTTTCACCTGGAAACAAACAAACAACCTAATCATTACAATAAGGAGTGATCCAAGTTTTCTTCATAGAACTATATTGAAAATTGTAACTAGGGATCCAGCTTTTTTGCTTCCGATACCGATACTTGGTACTTAACAGTATTTCTCAAACTAAAAGGCAAACACTAGTGGCCAATATTAGCCTATTTCACTACTTTAGGTGTGACTCAGTCATAGTTTGTGTCCCAGCCTTGACTGATTGAAGCTAGCATTAGGATTCTGCTAACTGCAGTATTTTGCACGATGATCGACTATTGCGGAGAGTAAAACTAATTTAATTCAACTGAATTATACGGATTAAGAGCTTTCAAATGACATACAGCATGTCCATATTCACTGAAATTACGATGTTGAAAATATCGGTTCAGTATCAGATATTTGAAATCGATACCCGATATCGTAATTTTTACGGTATCGGCTCCGATATCCGATACCAGTATCGGATCGGTGCATCCCTAATTGTAACTTCAAAGACCATTTTCTCAAATGCATTTTTCTCAGAAGTCGAACGCAGCTGCTGTTTATGAAATATACAGTTTTTGATTTCATTTTGTGTTTTGTAACATTATTCAATCCAGTTACAGCCAAAGCAAGATTTAGGCTCCAATAAAGTTTATTCAAAAGCTCTGAGCAGCTGTTGCTTATTCTTTTTTTTTTTTTAAACCAAAGTAACTAGTAATTAGTAATCAGTAATCAAATAAGTAACAGGATTACTTTTATGGAGTAATCCCAACAACACTGCCTTGGACCTGTTTGGCATGGGAAACCCTATCACAGGGGTCGGGAACCTTATTAGCTAAAAGAGCTAATAAGGTTTTTTTTTTCACTCTGAATACAACAAAATGTGTGAATTTACATAACATGGTTCTTACTAGGGGTGTAACCATTTAGTCATGAAATAATAAATATTTATTATTAGGCAGTATTTATGATTTTTAAGGATACAAGTGGTATGCCCCTGTGTCTGGCTCCCGAGCCATAATGGTTCCCTACCCCTGCCCTACCAGGAGCATAATGCCCCAGACAACAGAGCGCCTATAGGTTCACTCGGGTGCTCAAACCCCTCCACCACGATAAGGCGAGGAGGGGGTTTGCAACTAATATACAGTTGTGCTCAAAAGTTGATGGGATGTAAACTTACACACACAAACCTTTATTTCTCTCATGGTTAGTGCTTGCATGAAGCCATTTATTGTCAAAGAACCTGTTTGTTTGCACTTTTCAACTAGAAACTAGCCAAATGTCGCTGCTCAAAAGTTGACATATTGTGCATCTTGAAACAAACTAATTTTTTCAGGGAGTCCAATTTTGTCAGAGTCCTGTGTGTTTTTCTTTGCTCTTGAACAATTTTCCTGGCTGTTGTTGAAGGTCATGTAAACGTTAGACCAGGGACATCTGAGGAGCTTCTGTTTTATTATGATTTTCAAAGAGTAAGCTCAGTTCTTTGACAATAAATGGCTTCGCACAACCACTAACCATGAGTGGAAAAAATATGCTTGTGTTATCATTCATATTCTTTGAAAAATGGCCAAAAGATTAAAAGGGTATGTAAACTTATGAGCACAACTAATAAAACCACAGCTCTATCCATTACTTAGATTTCCTGGTCAAAAACAAAGACAATTTTGGTAATTTGGCTGGTGGTATGCATACAATGTCTGATATCTATATGAAAAGATAAAATGACCTAGAGTGACCTATTCACCTGCAGCTTCACACTGCTTTGACGTGAAAAAAAAAAAAAAAAAACACATCAGATTTTCACAGTGGGAGATGAAGCCTTTGCAGGTACAGTATATTCTCTCTATCCCTTCAGCCGCAGGAGCCTAAGTGAAGTCGCCCACTGTTCATCAGGACCAGTCAGCGCTGCTATTAATCCCACAGGTGCAAGGAAAAGAGAGACAAAGAGAGAGCGACCGAGGCGTTGTGCAGGCGAGTCCAATCTCACTCCGCTTCCAAAAGGCCATTTTTAAGTCCGCACTTCAGTGGCGTGCACAGACATTTAGAGGGGCAGGTGCTCAACCGAGGGAAAAAGGTTCACTTCTTGACATTGTTACAATTGCCATGCAGAACTGTATTTCTACTTCATCACGATTGATTTTAGTGAAACAGTAACAGGTCATATTTATTTATTGTTCTAATCTTTAAGCTTGTAGGACTGATGATGAAATTCCTGCTTCCTGGCCTCTGTCTGGTCCAGTTAGAAACATTAGGTCAAATATCCTGCCCATTATGTACCAGGCATCATACAGGCACTATCAAACATTTCTCTATTACATATAGTAATATTTACATCTGAGCGAGGGATGTCAGTCAGAACTCAGAACACTAATGAAAGTGCTTATGATTAGCCTGTAATAACCTAAAATGGGCTTCATCTGCCCCACCCAGCCTGCTGTCCTCCTGCCCCTCTTTCAGTGGCCTCCTCTGCACCTCTCTCTCTCTCAGCCCACATGCCCTGCCCCTCCAGTGTCCAGTGTTTAGTGTGACGCGATCTGAGTCTTGATTATAAGCAAAGTATCATTTTATGGCAGTTTTTACCGCGAGACACAACACCGCTAAATAGTTCTTACCGCAGCGCTGATCCGGTCTGTCCCGACGCGCCGCTGTCAGACCAAGGTGCGTCCTCGTCGTCTTCTCCGTTGATCCCGTTTCATTTGTGCCTCCAAAATAATCCGGTGTTTCCACACAACTCTGTACATTTAAGAAAGTTTACACTGTTCTCCCGCGTGTCAGATGGGCTGTACCATTGTGTGCAGCGGGGGACAACTCCTCTGATCAGGCCGCGGGAGCGGAGAGGCAGAGAGACAGAGAAGCGCAGTTTCTGGAATTTGAAGTTGTAGGGCAGTAAAGCGGCATGTGGGCAGCTTTTGCCGTCGTGAAGAAAATATTTTTAAAGCGAGATTAAAAATATATATATATTTAGCAAAAAATACACACCACAAACGGGCAGTTGCTTGAGCACCACCTGGACTCTATCTGTGCATGTCCCTGCCGCACTTATCACGGTCAAAAGTAAAAGGTTTTGACTCATTATAGCTCATCGATGACTGGATCTTATGTTGGTGTTATGGGGCTGCCTGCTTCAAAATGTAGGTACAGTATGCGTGATAATATACAATAGCCTGCTCATAGAACTAGATGAATAAATGTGTTTCAACCATTGATTGATTGATTGTTTATTTCAAGCTTAAGTACACTACATCATATACACTTCACAGTGCAGTGCCAGCAACCTGCCAGCACCCATCAAAGGCGTCAAAGGAAAAAATAAATAAATAAAAATAGAGTCAGAATAAGAAATTCATGCCTTATACAAACTTGAAAAGGAGTGGGAAGAAGTATAACTTATTAAATCCCACTCCTGTAAGTGTATTGTACTGATTTAAATGTTTAGAGCCAAAAGTGGAACCATGTTGAATGAAAAGGCCACAAGCCGGGTCCAAATGCTACAGGCAGCAACACAACAACACACCAGAGCTGCACCAAAGCCGAGGGCCAGCTTCTTGATCTGTGATATTGTTATTATTTCCAATACTTTCATTTCCTTTGTCTTTAGGTGTTTTGGTTTCGTTTTGCTGTTATTTCCAGCATTGTTAAAAAGTACAGAAATAAGATTTGCTCTTCTCAGACAAATTTGCAACATTCCACTCCACCACCCCACCACACCCAGTAACTGTTACTTTTCTGTGTAGGGAATAAACAAGAGCTCCAACTACTGTATATATTAAATACACATTAGAACACATGAACACACAGCTACTTAGACACTTTATGATGATAAAATCATACAAATGTTCTCATGAAGGCGCATTACTTTACTGATAAATTGTTTTGAAAGTCCTTTAAAAAAATCGCAATAATTGTCTAATAGTTCAGAATCGGGATATATCGGGATCGTATCGCATCATGACCTAGGAATCGTGATATGAATCGTATCGCCAGGTACAAGGCAATGCACCCCCCTAGTATTTACATTGTTTGATTCTCATTGAAAGCATTAAACTATGAATGAACACATGTGGAATCATGTAGGAAAAAAAATATAAAAATCTTCTCAATAGCCCTTTGCTCTTTTCCCACTTGTTCTCTTTTTCTTTTGGCATTTTCTCAACGAGCTTCAATACGCAGTCTGTGAACTGAAAACCATTTCTGGAGACTACATTGTGAAGCTCCTTCAGAAAATGCCATAAATGTGAAAAGCAGTAATCAAAGCACAAGGTGCCATTTTTCCACATGTTCATGGATGAAGTGAATGCCTTCAGTGAGAATCTACAATGGAAATATTCTTAAAAATAAAGAAAATATTGATATTAAATCAATTAAAGATTGTAAATGTGCCGCTAATAGTATTTTCAGGTGGAAAATAGTTTGCAAAACGAAACATATTGAATCTAACTGAAATTGTGACCTCCGTGTCGTGAGACGAAAGTAAATCATTTAATCCTTAGTAAATAATGCAAGAGTGATATTTTCTATACTGGTAGTAAAACATTTAATTGTTTCTTTGTAAAGGAGACTTTCACACCACAAACTAAGATGATTTGGGCCATTTAAACATAGTGAAAACTAGGGCTGTGCAATTAATCGAACTTCGATTACAATTACGATTACTACACTGCACAATAGTGTAATTGAGACAAAACGATTTAGCTGCGCCCACATATCTCTGCGAGTAAATGTCGTAGACACTTGCATTGGAAAGAGGAGGGTTAGGGCTTTAAAATAAGCCCAGCCATGTCCTTCTCTGGGAAGTGTGTGTAAAGTTGCGTTGAAAATATGTGTCAAAAAGTGCTAAGTTAGCATTTTCCAAAACTGCTAACTTTGCACTTTGACAGCGCACCACGATGATGTCATCATCCTGTGGAGAACAGGTCCACTGATGCTTCATACAATAATAAAAATACAGAAGACACTTGGTGAAGATTGGTCTTTTTGAAGCACACATGTAAATATAGACAAAAGCCCTATTTGCACCAGATTACACTGTTTTTTTTTTTTTTTTTT
>OMNZ01067414.1:1747-12000 GCA_900303255.1 Lesueurigobius sanzi | reverse complement strand
AATACAGTTTCCCCCCAAAAATACACTTTTTTTTGTGAACACATTTTTTAAAACAGACTAAAATAAACAAGGATTGTCTCTAAAAGTGGCATGTCCCCAAAAATGGGGACGTTAGGGCTTAAGAGGTTAAACACATTTCAGCTTTGTCCTGTGTTTGATGCATATACTGCATCCATTTTTATGACAATTTTCTCATATTTGATTTGTTGTTTGTCAATTTTAAACTAACCTTTGTATTGACTCTCCGTGGCCAATCAGATTACACGGATGGCCAGAGCTGATTGAGCTTATCCTGGGTACGCTTCTCTTACAAGTTACGGCTAGACAAACCCAGACACGAATGTCTCGGGAAAAGTGGTACTACGAAGCTCGTTATCTGAGTATTTATGAGCGCTTTTAATCATGGCCAGAGACAACATGGAGACATCTGAATATCAAAATCTGTCCCTAAACTCATGACGAATATATCATGCAGTGCTATAAATGGTGTGAGTCGGATCCACGCAGCGCTTAAAGACGCAGCCCAATGAGGAAGTAGTCTTTATTGCAAGTTTAATAGAACACTTTTAATATCATGGGACTGAGGAATAACTGTTTCATGTAGTCTTATAAAACCTGCATCAGCGGCGTCGAAAAAGTGCAACAAAGTACTTTTTGAAATCCATGCGCACCTCGATTACTTCCAGCTGCCCAGGTACTACTGATGGAAATTAGCATTTTGTGCTATAACCGGACTGAGCATCTTTCCTGACTTCATCTTGGTCAATGTGTTGTTGTGGACTATCCCTGTACAAATAATAATAGTGGCTTTCACTTGTATTGCGCTTTTCAAGCCTATTTACCAAGTTTCTCAAAGCGCTACACTGTAGACATTATTCATTCATACCATACTGCCATTCTGCGCCATCTGCCCCTCTGACCACCACCAATCATTCGCTCTCTCACTCTCCTTCATTCTGACCTATTGTACATGTTTTTGGTGGTAGGGGAAACCAGAGCACTCAGAGGAAACCTACGCAGACACGGGGAGAACATGCGAACTCCACATAGAAAGGTCCCGTCCGGCCCAGGACCTTGTTACTGTGAAGCACGAGGCTGTGCCACCGTGCTGCCCGAAATAAAAGCATACCATATAAAATAATTCTTCCACCTTTTCCCTCTCCTCCTCACTCCCCTCTGCACACTGCAGTTAAGAGCGGAGGATCCCCCCTCTGATAAAAGTATCATGCAGGATTTTAACCTGGTTCAGAGCAGGTTATGTGCTAATGGCATGTTACCACAGAGAGCTGATCAAGCTTGGTAGTACCACTCGGTTTAACTTACCTCACTAACCCTCTAATCCAGCTTCGTAGTATACCCTTTGTTATTCACACACCAGTCAGTGTACACAGACACTGGAGGCAAGTGTCTGCCTAAGGACACAGCAGTGTCAACTGGTTGAATATTATGTGCTTAAATTGAAAAACTTTTGAAGTCAGAATAAATGAGATGTTTACCAACATAGTAAACACAATATTTCTAAGATTTTGTGTATTTGATTTATTTATTTTGGACAATGCAGTCAGATAGTTACAACAGTGTTTGCAGCTGATGCATGCAGGGTGCTACTTTACATCTCCTGTGCCCTGTTGGGCCTTTTCTACTCGATTCATTTACAACATAAACCACACTCGATCATTCATCCACCCTCACACATACAGGCAGGGGCGTGCTGGGACATTATTTCGGCCCGGGAGTTTTGTGACTTAGACTGGCCCTTGACTATCGGAGCTTTAGCTCAACGACTAATGCGTTCACCTTATAACTTTGAGATAGTGTGTTTGATTCCCTGATGTCTGTGTTTTTTAATATGGGCCACACACATGATCTGGGCCTGATGCATCTCCACCGTCAGCAGAGCCAGTGCTACATATTAAATATAGGCTCTCATTTATACACTTTTATACACACATGTCTTTTCAGCCACCTGCCTTTTCTCTGTCTGCTGCTCATACAACGTGCTGCTGTCTCTTGTGTTACTCTGGACTGTACCAACTTGCGCTAACCCAGCCTATAACGGCACAACTGAGAGAGTGCGTTATCAATTAATATTTTCTCTGGCGGCCCAAAAGTCGGGAAACGCCCCGACGCCGCGACTCTCCCGATTATCCAGCACGCCATTGCAAAAGTCTATAACTTTCTCAAACTCACACATGCCAACACACCCCTACAGTACCGTAAATACAAGAGCTACAATTTATTCAAATTTGCCCAAAAATTCAGTTTTTCCTAGTTTTATATTTTTGTCTTTCTCATCGGACAATGGCACAGGATGTGACGTAGCGTTCAATTACCATAACAGGTTTCCCACTCTTTACTTGAAATTACTGTTCCAGGTAATTTCCAGGATTTTCCATGACATTTAAAAGTGCAAAAATACATCAAAACATTGTGATTACATACTGTATTTCGCCGCTCTCACTGCCCTCCTCACTCACCAGCGCCCCCTGTGTATGTGATGTAATAATGGCTAAAGCCTATAGCTTTTTGGTCTGAAGAGATTCCAGCTTGGACATGTAAAGCATATGTTTTCTTGGGAACATGGTGAAATGGGGGGTTCGGGAGTCCTCCCCTTGGAAAATTTTGAAATAGAAGATCATTTTTCCTGTGTTCTGGAGCAGAATGAGCTAGTCTTTAGTCTGGTGCGGTGAGCAAAGTATCGCTTACATTTATTTTAAACAGAAAAGCAAAGGGAGGAGAAATATTTTCACGGATAAAATATGTTTTTCCAGGACATTTGACATTTTTTGTGATCTTCCATGACTGGAAATAAGGTAGGTAATGTTCCAGGGTTTCCAGGTAGAGTGGGAATCCTGCATAACTGTTGGAGTGCAACCACGCTACACCAATGAGCCATGAGCAAGGCTCGGTTCTATCCTGATCTGAAACTTTTCTTATTTTGTTCTTGTTTTTTCTAAAATTGTAACGTCATTGGTGTAAAAATACTTACACCGGACAAACTACGAAGTAATAAACAAAACAAAACGTGCATCTTTCCTTCATGTCACTACCTTTGTCTTGCCTTTTTGAAAATGACACTCTCGCCTCAGCAATCTCGCATTCAGCAATCATCTCCACAAGTTTACAAGCGCTGGCAGGAAGTTGCGAGTTGCCCGGGCCCATGTGACAGCGGCCCATTTGAAGTGGCGCAGAGGCAGTCTCATTAGTCGCGGGCCACACGGGGGTTCACTCCCAGACACACTTTAATGGCAGTAAAAGCAGAATCAGACTCGGAGGTTACGAGACGCACAAGCCCAACCCGGAGACGAGCCGCTCTCCCTTGGCCCCCAGCGTCCCACGTCAGCGGAGCCAGAGGAGCCATAAAGCCCTGCTAACACTAACAGTAAACCCATATAAAAAGGGTCCCACTCGCCTTTATACGAGCCGCTCCCCCCCATCTCCAGGGGGCCGTAGACGGGACCCTGGGGTGCAGTGCCGAGAGGAACAAAGAGGTTAATTTTTGGCCCCTAATATATTTCTACACAGTTTTTGACATCTATAACAAGTACAATGTTTGTGGAAGAAATGGTTTAACCCTCAATCACCCCTTAAAAAAGTTATGCTTTAATTGTATGATTATGTCTTTTTGCAAACAATTCTATTATTTTCTTTGGGAAGAAACAACTCCTGCAATGTAAGGTCAAAATGGCCTCATTGGTGACGTTCAAGACTGAATCGGCTCTTTTGGGTGAACGGATCGAACCATATCTCGATTGTGAAAAGAGCCAGATCTGTTTCTTTATTTAATTTGACCCAGATTTGCCCTGAACAAAATGAAGACTCATCACAGCAGAAGCTTTTTAATTTGTAGGCACAAAATATGGCCCAATAATTTAATTATACACACACACTTTGAAATACAAAAAAAAAAAAGTATCTTGGTGAGTTAAAATTACTGGAAGAATTTATTGTAATTTCAAGTAAAATTAGATTTTTTTTCTCTTTTTTTAAAAGTGCAATACATTTTTTTTATCTTAATTTAGTCAATGAGATTTTCTTTTCTTTTTCGGAAAACATTCTGTCAGGAAATAATTTTACTGACCGAGTCAAATCAAGGTTACCCATCTTATTTAAAGAAAATGTTGCTTAGTTTATGATTCGTTTTCACGATAAATTATATATGTTTTCTGTCTGGGGTCATGGTAAAACAATTGAGAAGAAAATGAGCCAGTCTTTTGAACGGCTCTTCAAAAAAGCTCCCATTCAAGAGCCATAAATTACCATCACTAGGCCTCATGATAAAATCAGAGCATTCATTTGAAGGCTGAGGGTAGAAAATATCCAGCCTTTTATAATAGCCGGTTGAAAAATTGTGATTTCAGTGGAAGTCTATGAGCAATGTTAGTGTTTTACTCAAAATGCCACTACAAACAAATCCTGGTGGTCATCTCTCAACACCTCGCTGTACAAACCCATTTTGCAATTAGTATGCATTAAGTACAATTCATTTTTTACAGTAATTTTGTGACAGAAAGTTGGCACGTTGGCAGGGGAGAGCCTGACTTACAAGTTTAGTCAAACATTTCAATAAATTTGATCAGAAAACGTGGGAGTTATACAGTACATCAAAATAAAAGACATAGTCAAGATGGCGCCGGTGTAGTCACTTTGATACCCCTTCTAAACTCGATATTTCTCGGCTTTTACTCGATTCATATTGGGCACCAAAAGAAGGGAGGACATGTCAAAACCTCCACGGAAAACATCAGTCGCCAATGCTAGAAGGGAAACCTATACAATGCACTGAAGGACTAAACAGAAGAAAAATATGAAGAAAAAAATAGAAAAAAAGAGCTCTTCATTTCTGCCAAATAACTGACACTAAAACTAAACTCGACACAGGATCTGGTTC
Organism: Lesueurigobius sanzi; assembly: GCA_900303255.1. NCBI lineage: Eukaryota > Metazoa > Chordata > Actinopteri > Gobiiformes > Gobiidae > Lesueurigobius > Lesueurigobius sanzi. Next base: position 7,109 of record OMNZ01067414.1, on the reverse strand, counting down.
TTATGAAGGGGACACGCACCTAACTGTGGAAAATGTAGTGAATTAAAAGAGATTGCTCAGTCATGCCTTGTGTCCGGGATACCCAGCATTCCCTTTGCCCAAAACACATGGCAGCAGGAAAAGCAGCTAGTCCCGGGAGGCGGTACTTTTGGGATGAGTGCGGTGATTGGACGTTATTTAAAACAAATTCATGTAACTGGTGCCACATGCAGATTTCTTAAGATGTGTTTTAATACAGATTTTAAGAGTGAATAAAAGATCAAAGTGCTCGTAAAGATGGAAATTTTGTATAATAAACTAAAGGCTTTTTATGTGCCGTATACAGTACATGCAAGAATATGGAAAGTGCTTCTGTGTTAGACCAGAGATGAATCCTGTTGCAGTCTTTTATGTCTGCGTATACGGACCATATTAGGACAAGCTTTCAACTTAAGATGATTACAGTATGTACAAGAGATTAAATGTTGGCAGAACAAATGAAGTCTCCATCGGAATCAGTTTATTTGCCATTTGGAAAACCACAAAGGTGCAAAGTGTATTGTCCAACATTCATACAAACCAGACATAGAAAAGAAAAACACAAATCCCACAATAAAAAAGACCATATGCTAAAATAATAAAGGAGATAAATAGGAAACCAAATCATTTCAAAGTGAATTGTTCAGGGAAGAAGCTTTTATTGTGGCGGGACGTGCCACATTTAATGAGTAATATCGCCTTCCGGACAGTAGACGTTCAAAAAAGTCTCTCTATAGCCTGACCACTCCACACCAGCAGTCCCATTGGCAATGTGGACCACTACCAAACCACACTGACTGCATTTACAAGAACACTTTCAATGGTGCAAAGATAAAAGATAAAAGTTAAAAAAATAATTGACGTTGAAAGAAAAGTCGCTGTCATGACCAAGTCATTTGAGAGTCACCCACAATTTGCACCTCAGTGTTGACAAAGAGGACGGAGCTAATACACAAGAAGCACCAGTCGGAACTAAAGCTGCTCAATTAAACATATAAAATGTAATTACAATGGTTGCAATACGTCAATTACAAAGACTTCAATCATTTATACGACACAATATTATTTGCAAACAATAAAATATCCTATCTCCTAGACAATGGAGTCTTAATGGTTAGCCCTCTGCCCTAAAGCATCTAATTATTATAGTTCAATCAAACTGTATCTCTGTCTCTTGTCAAATGTTAAGTTTTCTGAACTTAAAACATTTGTATAATGAATTTAATCTTAATTTGAAATAATGAATCACAAATCTTATCGCAAAGCTCTTGTTGCATCAAGGCAAACTTTAAAGACGGCGTTCTAAGTTTATTTTCTTGAAGTATCTGTCAAGATTTATTTCATTGTCACGAAATTACATTTAGCATCAATCAACCAGATTTCTTTTGCCTTATGTCTTATATTGTACATTAAACAGTACTGTCAGTATCTAAACATAGCATTTTTCATTATTTTTTATCAATAATTAAGAAGAGTTTGAAAAAATATGCATTATTGCTTCCCTTAGCTGTCCTCCCTGCTTCACTTTGCAATCTGACAGAGCTACAACCACTGGCAAAACACGATACACTTGAGAGGCATTCTAAGAGCTAGAAATGATTTGGAGCAGCAGCTAGCAATCTTTTCTCAACTTCCTTTCAAATAAGACAACATTGGATAGTGTGGTTTATGCAAATTCATACAAATTGCTAAACCACATTACTATCACGATTCAGAGTACAGACATTTTCAAACTGACCCATAATCTTTATCCATATGATTGATACCTTTGTAAACCATGACAACCAGGAAGTGTCAGAGGTCCCAGGTTTACATCAGTAACAAAACAAATGGCTTCCAACTATACTGTAAGCATGAATGACAGCTGCTATGGTTAAATATTCAGCCATTTCATAAAAGCTAAAAGATGGGTGGCTAGTTCTGGGTTGCATCTGGTTTAAAACTTGCAAATCAAAACAATGGGTTGGTTTCCTCTTGCAGTAACTCTAAAATCTGACTGTAACAAGCTAATTGCTCCATGTAATTAGCTTCCTATTTCACGCAGCCACCGACTTTAACTTTGGCGTCATTTCTGCGGCTCAAAGTTATCATTCACGGACCTTACGCAACAAGCCTCTTCGGTGCACAGTTTGTAACTGTATCTAAACGGTGTCCCGTGGAACACAACTCGCGACTATCCGTTTTCAGCCGCTGCCATTGTCTGCCGTGGAAAGTTTTTGACCCTTGTTTGTCACTCGATCGCGCACTGTGTCTTGCCCTTATCTGAGAGGGAACACGCCCAGCACCCGGAGCCCGTGCTCAGCCTGTCACCGCCAAACATGAGCCTGCCCGGAGGTGCTACTTAGCGGGGCTCTGAAAAAGGATATGCGCTGGCTCCATAATTTAAAGGTAGTTTTGGAAGAAGAGGGGGGGCGCTGCTGCTGCTCCCTGTCTACCGGCAAAGACCATAATGCCTTGTTAACCCTTTCCCCAGAGGTTACATACCCAGATGACGTTGGCCTTAAGTCATCTGAATGGCTGAGGACACAAACTTTTTTTTTCTTTCTTTCTTTCTGTCTTGTCTGTGTTTTCTTTGCTGCTTAATGTTTCTGGCTTCGAAGGAGCTGGGATTTGTATGTACTTATGTAAAGCTAGATATTCATTCATCACAACATGATTGAATGGCTTGAGGGCCGATCATGTAGGTCACTAAACACTATCATTTTGTGCCGTAACTCTTTTACCACCACACTTAATGGCCACTGCGGCAGGTTCAATAATAGGTCAAACTGCATTTCTGGCTTGGAGTGAAGAAAAAATATTATATCTGAAGGAGAGACCGTTGAATGGGCCCTGTCCAGATCGTTGTGAATGGACTTGAGAATCAGCACAACAGCAGAGAAGGCGACGCAAGTGAAAGATTTGTGCTTGCCTGGCACGCCAGCTTGGCTTCCTTCATGCATTACATACCTGGGAAGACAGCCTGGTAGTACACGGTTTGAATGGCTCAAAATCCCTGGTGAAATCGGGATAATTAAACAATTAAACAGTGCAGGAGGCGGGAGATTGCAATATGTAATTTTTCCCATAATGCGCCCGGTCTCGAACCACAACAATCAAGACGGCGGCCGCAATGGAGCGGAGATTTACCGCTGGCCTATCTTCTGTTTTAAATGAGCTGGAATTGTTCAAATCTCAAAAAGTGGCTGCGCTAAGGCAAAAAAAGAAGGAAGTCTTCGCTTCCTGGCCACTGGGCATCTGTGTTTCTCTGATTGGTTTCCTCTGGGCCCGCCTCGAGTCTCCCCAGGTATGTAATACATGGAGCACGCCAGGCTGGTGTGCCAGGCTAGATTTTTGCAATAATGATTCGGCAGACAGTTGTTCACTCTGTGGCACAAGATTTTATCCACAATCATGTTTTTCAAAGTGTACGTTTGGATAATATGAATAGAAAGCCTGTTAGCAATAAGTTCTGAGTTTTCTGGATGATGTCTTAAATAGAAATCAAACGAAAATGAGCCAGTAGAAAAATAGGCTGGAGTGAGTGCTACAGAGGCTCAAAAAGTGTGGAAGGAATACAGATGCTCTCAAAGACAAGGCCAACAAATGCTGAAACCATACCATGAGAGAGAGTGTGAGGCAGGGAAGCAAGAGGTCCGAGTAACACTGTATTTGCAAAATGTAGACTAAAAGTCCTTTATTGACGTGGACAAAGCCTTGTATGTCAATAAAGGACGAAGCTTTGTCCACGTCAATATAGGACTTTTAGTCTACATTTTGCTGCCTCGGACCTCTTGCTTCCCTGCCTCACATTCTCATGGTATGGTTTCAGCAAGTTTTTTTCTATTTTTTAAAATGAGCCAGTCTTTTGAATGGATGTTTGAAATGAATCCTCGCAAAGAGCCATAAATCCCATCACTAGTGTACGTTGGCGAATGTGATACGATATGGATCAATTGCTTGTGTTTGTTGGTTAGTTGTCTAGTTTACTTTTGATATTTTTCTCTTAACAATGTTTCTATGTGGCTTCAATTTAAGTGAACTTTGTTGCAACTAAAGTATGTTTGTGAAGGCTCTCAGTGACTATTCAAGCCCCACGACGAAGTAACTAAAGTAGATTTTGTGTATGGTAGGAAAAAAAAGAAAAACGTAACAGATGCTATCCATGTCTGAATGAACCACTGTGCACTTCGCCGACAGCAGCAAATTTAGCCCCATAAACAAGCTCCATATTTAAATAAGTTATGGCTCTGCACTTCCTCTGTGACCTTTGGGTGCACTTTCTCCTGGCTCCACCCCCCCTCACCTTTCGAAGTCCCCAGGCCTGTTGTCTGAACTTTGACCCCGCACTGGAAAATGAGAGGCTTACGCTAGCCGGCATGGCCGATGAGAAACCTTACACTGGCATCCTCGATACAATATTCCAACTGCACATTCACATCCCCTGCATGACCCTCACCCTCCACTGCCCGCACTAATTCACTTACTCAATCAACTGTTGTTCGACTCCGAGTCACGCGGGGGTCAGGGGAACTCCAGGCAGATTCCAAAAGCAAGGAATATCTCTGGTATAATGAGCTAATTGTATCCAAAAATAAACAAAGTAATAATGAAGAAATGGAATAGACTGACAGAAGCCAATCTGCTCCATCAGCCTCTGCGATCACCCAACCAGCCACTACCTTCTGTTCAAAAAGCAGCTATCATTCAGAACGGACTTTATAATAATCTCATGTGTAATTAAGAGTTTAGGTGTTCTCCTGTTCATTGCAGAAGAGGGCACTGTTTCTCAGGTTCCTGTGAAAATCGTGTTATTTTTCATGTTATAGCTCACTCGGGTAAATGGCCATGTTGTGGGGGTCTTCCACTGGGAGTTCCGGCCGAGCCCAGTGCCTGGTCTACCCGCTTTGTCCTTTGTTTCCACATGCCTTTCCTGGATCAAACCGGGTGAGCCGCCAGTAGCCGCTGTTAGCACAACTTTAGCTGCTGTTAGCATAACATTAGCACATAGTTTACCTTCATAGTTCGTACCTTCATTGACCTCTAGGGCAGGGGTTCCCAAACTTTTTTGGCCGCGACCCCCAAAATGAACATCTGAACGACTCGGGACCCCCACTGTAAAAAGTAACTTCCTCTTGTAGCTATTTCAAGTGGAACAAACATTTAAAATATATCTATTATTGCATTTTTATTTTGTTTACTTTGTTAGTTGGCCCCAATTCAAACATTACATTAAAAAACACACAAAAAACACTTTCTATTTTATCTTGAATTCATCTGGGGACCCCCAGGTTAGGGCCTCGCGACCCCTCTGGGTGTCCCGACCCCCACTTTGGGAACCACTGCTCTAGTGGTCAGTGTTGGG
>OMNZ01067351.1:0-17781 GCA_900303255.1 Lesueurigobius sanzi | reverse complement strand
AGGACTACCCCAGGTCTAAACCAGGACTACCCCAGGTCTAAACCAGGACTACCCCAGGTCTAAACCAGGTCTAAACCAGGTCTAAACCAGGTCAAAACCAGGTCAAAACCAGGTCTAAACCAGGTCTAAACCAGGTCTAAACCAGGTCTAAACCAGGTCTAAACCAGGTCTAAACCAGGTCTAAACCAGGTCTAAACCAGGTCTAAACCAGGTCTAAACCAGGTCTAAACCAGGTCTAAATAGGGACTAAATAGAAGAAACTAGATTCGTCAAAGAGGTCTCTGTGAAAATACAAGCATTATTCAAAGTACTTTTACTTTTAACCCAATTTTTAAAATGTAGGGAAGTAGAAAGTACAGATAAAGGCTGTAAAATGTATTGTAAAAAGTAAAAGTAAAAAGTATTCATCCAAAGATTGACAGAAAATGTGTACTTTTTACTTGGTTATACTTTCCACCACTGAGACTATTTACCTGGGAGTATGAGGACTGATCAGTGTTTGTTTCCCAGGATAGAGCAGCGCCCCCTTGTGGTGGCCTCGGGGTGTCACACATGTCTGCGGTGCTGGGACGACTCTTGGAGCTGGTGGAGCGGAACTGGACTGGACCCAGGTCTCTGCAAAGAAACGCTGCCTTCCTCGGTAAACAGACCGTCGTACTGGCCCACAGGAGGAACCCAATACAGCCCCACTCACTGACCAACTCCTGACATCAAAATAAGGTTCATTATAGAACTTTGAGATCAACATTTTCAATTTGACTGAAATTAGGGCTGTGCAGAAATGAGTACACCCTACACCAAAAGCAATATCTAGTATTTGTATGGCCCCCCATGATTTAACGACAACAGCAAGTCTTCTAGGCTGGGAATGAACAAGTTGGCAACATTTTGCAGCATCCATCTTTTCCCATTCTTCAACAATGACCTCTTTCAGAGACTGGATGCTCATTTATGCTGAGCACTGTAATACAACCATAGGATTAGTGTGTTTTCTCATTGTTTCAGAGGGAGCCTATGATCTGCTGTCAGAGCTGATGGCGTGGAGGGGCGGGGCTCTGTCAGATGAGGGCGGAGTCATGTTAAAGCCAGTGAACAGTGAAGTGATGCTGCTCAGAAAGAGACTGGAGCGGAGCGAACAGCAACTGGTGAGTGAGCACCAGTGTACAAGCAACTACTGTCCAATATGTACTTCTAGATCAGGGGTTCCAGCACGGTGGCAGAGTGGATAGCGCTCTTGCCTCACAGCAAGAAGGTCCCGGGTTCGATTCCCGGCCCGTGCGGCCTTTCTGTGTGGAGTTTGCATGTTTCTCCCCGTGTCTGGATGGGTTTCCTCCGGTTTCAGCCCAAAACATGCACATTAGGTTAAATCCTCCAGCAGGTGATTCTGACCATGAGCCTGGCTCCACATCTGGAGATGGGTCCCTGAGCGCCGTCAACACGGCTGCCCACTGCTCCTGACGGATTGTCCCAGTGGCATCGAAGGATGAAAGTATACCTTACCTTACCTTACCCAAACTTTTTTGGCCGCGACCCCCAAAATGAACATCTGAACAACTCGGGACCCCAGTGTAAAAAATAACTTCCTCTTGTAACTATTTCCAGCAGGAAAACAATGTATTATTACATTTTTATTTTATTTATTGTGTTATTTGGGCCAAATTCACAAATAGATGTTGTCCCAAACTAAACATTACATTGACAAACACTGGTATTTTGTCTTTCTATTTTATCTTGAATTCATCTGGGGACCCCCACTTTGGGAACCACTGTTCTAGATTAGAGTTGAACTTCTGATAAGAAGAAACCAGTAGGAGTTAACCTCTAAGCACTCATCAGTATATACAGTATATTGTTGTTATATTCATTACAAAGAAATGTTCTGAGGGGATTTTGGATATTCCGTTAAACTAGTTATTAGTATCTATTATCTGTAATTTCGCCTTGGTTTTTGGGATTCAAAACCCAATAAATCAGGCTAGAAATGAAATATTGAAAAATCCAGCTGAAAAGAACTTCTATTGTTAAGTCCAAGACTGGAAAGTTTGGAGTGTGTAGGAGCCACTAAAGTGGAGGAGCTGTTGTTGCAAGATGGTTTTCAATGCTCCATAATGACGGGCGGCTTTCAAGATATTACCTCAGAGCTAAAAACATTCTGTAGTTGACGGAGATACAATTTACATGTAATATTTTTCATTCATGAAAAGCTTTTGTGATGTTGAGCATGAGGTTATTTTTTCAGGAGCGGATGAAGAAACGTTTGTTGGCGACATTAAAAGAAAACTATGAATTGAAGCAACAGCAGGACTTCCATAATCTGAACCTGCACGGTGAGGAACTGTGAGGAACTGTGAGGAACTGTGAGGAACCATGAAGCACTGTGAGGAACTGAGGCACTGTGAGGAACTGTGAGGAACCATGAAGCACTGTGAGGAACTGAGGAACTGTGAGGAACCATGAAGCACTGTGAGGAACTGTGAGGAACCATGAAGCACTGTGAGGAACTGTGAGGAACTGTGAGGAACTGTGAGGAACTGTGAGGAACTGTGAGGAACCGTGAAGCACTGTGAGGAACTGTGAGGAACTGTGAGGCACTGTGAGGCACTGTGAGGAACTGTGAGGAACTGTGAGGAACTGTGAGGAACTGTGAGGAACCGTGAAGCACTGTGAGGAACTGTGAGGAACTGTGAGGCACTGTGAGGCACTGTGAGGAACTGTGAGGAACTGTGAGGAACTGTGAGGAACTGTGAGGCACTGTGCTACTCGACTGAATGCATCAGCTGTTGCCTACCGTTCACCAAAACATCAGCTTAAAATTTGCAGAAGAAAACAACAACCAATAATAATCCACTGTGCTTCGATATGAAAGAAAACAAATCTTTTCTCACAAAGTGGTGTTTATTTTCAAGTAGAAAGTTCCAGCTGATATTTACACTCATGTACAGTTCATCAGCTCCAAGCTACAGCTATGGAAGACTTAACATAAACTCCGAACACAGGGAAAAACTCCTCTTTATAAACTATGACTGTTTTAATATTTACAGAACAAACTACTGAAACTGTAGCTCTCAACAGATAAATAACAAAATACTTTCAACAATAAAAAAAACTAAAAGTGAATCTTTAACAGTGCTCTGGGTGTGTTGCTTCAGGACCTGCAAAAACACAAGTGAAGAAGTCAGACCCATGTCCTTTTTAAATAGATATTTGTACAGAAATACATACAGTATTTACTTTGCTAAAAGAAAAAGAGACTTACTATTGAGCTCTTCAGCGGATCACACGATGGTCGCCGGACTGATGACTGGACCTGCGTTCTGTGACAAAATAATTCACATTTTAGATTTGGATAATAAAGGGCTGTGCTACATCTATGTTGAAAGAAGAAGACGCTTGAAACCGACTCGGCTCTTTTGAACGGCTCATCAAGAACAACTAATGCCCAAATCAACTCTTCTTTTGCAAATAAACCGTCTAAATATTGACATGATTTTGACATTTTAGCACAAACTCCTTCAAATCCAACTTTCCATCAATTTTCACATTGTGTGTGTGGGCGGAGTAAGGCCCTGGTTAGGCCCACTTTAAAGGTGAACCATTCAAACCAGATCTCAATTGTGAAAAGAGCTGGATCTTTTTTGCAGTCAATTTGACACAGATTTATCGTGATCCAAGATTTGGAACAATCAGAGCAAAAATATTTGCTAGAACCAATGCCTTCAGAGTCAACATAGTTTTTTCACAAAAAATACAACATTTTGATGTAATTCTTGCTCTGTCTGAGTCTGTATATCCCAGAAACGATTAATCGATTACTAAAATAGTTGACAACTATTTCAATAACCGATTAGTTGACGATTAATCGATTAGTTGTTTCAGCCCTAGAGGTTACATTAACTGACAATTCTGTCAATGACTGAATATTTTGAGTTCTGACAGAAAATTTTGAAGGCTGTCCTTCATTTAGAAAGATTGAAAATCAAGCCATCGTCATCTTTGGGGAGTTTTACACAATGTAGTTTCCAAATTCATGTTCCATGGTTCTGCTTACAAATCATTTCTAGATTTGCATCCCTTTATCCTGTTGTCTTTGTTTTTTCTTAAGGTGGCCACACACTAGAGGATTTTTAATCTTTGGAGACTAAAGACACACACACACACGAGGAGTCCCACCACAGATCATGCCATGAGAGAAATAAATAAAGATGTTTTTATTGAGCCACGCCTCCTAAGACTAAAAATCATCTAGTGTGTGTCCAGCTTTACACAGCCACATACCAGGCAGGTATATAATGAGAGATTCATTAATGAAGAATAAAAATAGCTCATGACAGATTTTTTACAACCCTGTCCTTCAAAATGACTGAGATAAATGATCCCGAGTGAAACCACTGCTTCCAGGCCCATGTTGCTGAAGGGTCAAGTTGAACTCACAGCTGAAATGAACGGGCTGTTGAGGTGCTGCTTGTTGGGTGGAGGCAGGTTGGAGGAGGATGAAGATGATGAAGAGGAGGCCTGGCTAGGGTTGGGCTCCTCCTGTAGCGCCTCCTGCAGGTGGGAGGACACACAGCCGCTGTCTGAGCCGGTGGAGCCAGAGAGACACCGGGACGAGGAGCCAGAGCTTTCTGTGGCTGACACACACAAATACTTATTATCAATGCATTAGATATATCACAACAACATCACAACAGTCAACTCAGAGGGCTTAACACACAAATACCTTTACATTAGCACTTGTTAGACACGTGTGGCTCTGCTGGTAGCCAGTGTAGTAATGGGATACATGTATTTAGAATAATCATTTTGGCACCATCTCATTTGAGGGTATTTAGAATACAGTTACTTTCCTAAATTCAAAAGATCAAAAGGACCAGTGAAAAGTTCAGTATCTGCTCTAGATGTGTACAGTTTGCCTTCTTAATGTTGGTAAATAAGTTTATAACAGGCAACAAACATAGCCCATGTTTGGAATTTTGTTGTTCATCATACATTGTATTTATACATGTAAATATAATGCAAATCAATATTAATGTATTCAAAGTATTCAGCATACAGTACACTGACTGGACAAAGTAACGAAATACATTACAATTCCAGAGTAGCCCATTACTCCCAACAGCTGATAGTGGAGTCTAATGATTTCACAGCTGTCACATGTGTCATGTGACAAAGTCATGTGACAGGACATGATTAGTAAAACAGGCAGATAGATGGATACCATCATGATGGATCACATACTATTACTACAGTACACGCCTCTTCAAATGGTGGCCCAAACAATCAGGTCTGGCCCACTGGCCAAGTCCCACAATAAGGAATAATAATGGGCCATTACGACGCACTGCTAATGCTAACGCTGCTAATGCTAACGCTGCTAATGCTAACGCTGCTACTGCTAACGCTGCTACTGCTAACGTCCACAGCAGTTTATACTTTCACTGAGGAGGCCGAGGCTCTGCTAAAAACATAGTAATTACAGTGAAAGCTTTTGAGAACAAAAACAAAAAACCAAGGCACACCTCCCACAAAATTAACTCCCTATTCACATTTTCTAAAAGGCCTCTATTCTGCTGGGCTAGTGCATATTAAAATCATTTAAAACACATTGCTTGTTCCTTCTACGCATTTCGGCTCCAAACAAGCCTTTTTGTTTTTTTCTTGAATTTCTGTCCCCAAAGAGCACCATCCCCAAAAAAGCTACTTTTTGTGGTACTGACTTCCTGAGCACTTTGTCTCTAGTGTTTCTCACAGAGAAATAATTGTTTTCAGTGCTTCCATGTTCAGTAGCGTAAGAACTCTGGTAGAATCTCGTCCAACAGCTGTGATTCGGAGCTAATATCCGTCCTTTAGTACCATGTGCTTCTCGTACTGAGCATCAACTCTTAACCAATTCAGGCCTAAAACGCCTGGAAAGAATGCCTGTAAAACCTATGGGCCGATTCAGACTCTCCCGCGCCTCCATCCTGATGCATTTCATTGGCCCAGGGGCCGATGATTGGTGCAAAAAAACCTTTATACCTAAAAATGAGGTATATGCTTTCCAGGCTTCAATGGTAGAAATGCGGTAATGCTTTCCAGGCCTAAATGGGTTAATATGCCACAATAATATTGTAATATGTGTTTAGGCCTTTAGAGCCAAAGCCAAATAGTAATATGTTTGAGGATGGTGTGGAGCTCACAAAATGACCCAGTCTGGCCCAGTAAAAATATAATTGAAGAGCCCTGCAATAGTATGACAATAGTATGTGATCCATCACGATGAAAGGGAATCGTTTCATATATGGCTCATGTATGGAATGGAAACACAGCTGAGCAGAACTCACTCATTGAAGGCTGGCTGCTGGTCTCGTGCTCCTGTTCGTCCTCCTCGATGCATGAACTAATGAAGGAGCCCTCAGCCGCACCAGCAGGGGGCAGCGTTTGACTGAGAGAGAAACAAGACGTTACTCCATCAGACACTTCACAGGCTGGACCTTTAAGGAGGAGCTATGTTCGGAGGGGCCGTGGTGGTACCTGAACATGTGCAGGTTGAGAGGCCCCAGGAGGCTGCAGGAGGACGGTCCCGGCGCAGCAGAGGGGTCAGAGGTCACCGATCTCTTAAAGGGGTTGGAGTGGTCGAAGACCGAGACGGCGATAGATGCTCTGGTTCGGGCACCTATGAAAACATCAAGACCGTGGATATCAATCAATTTATTTGATCAACTCTTAAAAATTAGGAAATAATAATAATATAAAATAAATTTTACTTGAAAAGAACAAAAATCTGTCTGGCTAGACATAATTACTCAAATTAGGGAAAAATAGATTCAGAAATTTTAACATGTACAGTCATAGGCAAAAATTCTCCAGTCTTCATCTGTACTCTGTAGTTGAAGTGTAGGACGTTTCGATCTTACTCCAAAGATCGTCATCAGCTACTGAAGGCCTGGAGAATTTTTGCCTACGATGGACTACTCCTGTACGACTGAGAACCTTCACAAATGTACACACAGTATATATTTTTGCACTTTTTGCTCTATTATTAAATTTGAATGCAAATCGCTAAGTTAATGAGGAGAATCACTGTAAAAAGTGAGATGTGCTGGGCTTTGCGAAGGGCTGGGACCAGTTGATTGTCCATTTCCAAACGGCGGTCAGTACCTCTGCTCTTCATGATGTAGTGCACGGCTCGGTCGCTGATGGCAGCGTCGCTCGGCTGAATGTCCAGAAACGGTTTGTTCCCGACTCCCATCGACACCATCTCCTTCAGACGCATCTCTGAAAGGCATCACATGTTAGGAAATATCACACATTTAACACGCTCATCAGGCAGACCATTGTAGACCATCGTAGATCATTGTATACCATTGTAGACCATCGTAGACCATTGTAGACCATATTCACGTGACATCACAACATTCTAAAGAGCCTATAGTTTAGAATTGAGGTGGAGGGCAGTAACTATGACAAAATGTATTTCATTCCTAGCCTGATTTACTGAGTTATGAACCCCAAAAAATAAGGCAAACTATACTATACTTTTACAGATGTATTCACTAATAAGAAAAATACAAAAAAAAGACATACAAAATCCCCTCTGAACAAATCTTTGTAACTAATATATCAACAAAAATAAAACCATACATTTTAACCCTTCTGGGTCGATGGGCTTTTTTTTTTGTTTGTTTTCCGCCTGGTATTTATTGTTTTATTGCTTCTGAAACACCTCCTCATGGTGCACCATCAAGTGCTTGGACTCTTTATTTTCAGATCAAATTGAATGTGTACCATCTGAATGCTGAGTCATATCAATGAAATAATCATGATAGAAGCAGAAAAACAACCAAAGAATTAGGCGAAAATTGAACTCCTCACCTCACTCTTTCCCTATATGTGAAACATCAATAATCAAGGCTGTGGACATTAGGGAAATGTTTCTGGGTTAGACCTGGCCCAGGAGATGGAAAATAAAGGCTGTAGTAACTGTAGAAATGTTTATTTTTGACAAAAATCACACAAAAACATTGGCGCTCATGCACTTTTTTGATTATTATTCCACTAAAATGTGCTTCTATAAACATAGAAGGCTATAAACCTGCCCTTCTATGTGCCATCTGTGTTTATTCTTCAAATATTTAAATTTTTTTGTCCCAAATGTTACCCCGTAGATTTGCTCATTTCTGGCTCAAATGTTACTCCATACTTTTGCCCTCCATGTTCGATGTAAACACAAAACAAGATGGCAGCTGACCAGAGACACATTTTCAGGATGAAAAAGTCAAGTTTTAGGACAAAAATCCCCCCAAGTTTTTATCTAGTTCCATTTTGAATCCATGGGCGATTGTGTAAAATGCAGAGTCAGCAGTTTCGTAAAATGATAACTTCTTTTTCTCACATTTTCAACGCGTCTTCACACCGCTGCCCAGAGGCTGAGCAGGACATGGCTGGGAACATTTTAAAGCCCCAACCCTTCTTTATGACATTTCCTCGTGGAGATATTTGCTAAAGTCGCGGACGACGAAGTAATCTGTCTTCATCCATTATTTAGATTTCATCGCCAAAAATATAGGCAATTTTGGTCACATTTTAACATATAAAATACTTAATTTTTATATGAAAACTTAAAATGACAGAAAACTTGCAATACATTTTTTTCTCATATTTATGTCAATAATATACAGCAAAGGTTTCAAATCAATATAGGTTTTCAAATATTAATATATTCAGGGTTTCTACAGGTAGCAGCAAGTCAAATTTAATACTTTTTAAAGCCATTTTAATGCCCAAATACTACTTTAATGCCACAAATCGGTGCACATTCAATATACATTTCCATATTCAATAGAAAATTTGATAGAACGGAGACATTTTCCACAGAAAGTGTATAATTTCTGCAAAAACTCCTGTCTAAACCCTATTTTTTGTATTTTTGAAAAACATCTGCTGTAAAAGTAATTGAACAAGATCATTATTTTCCAAGAACTTTTGATTCAATTTAATGCTTTTTAATGACATTTAAGGCCTTATTTTTGACAAAATTAATGATTTTTAAACCCTGATATTACATTTTTTCCCCCTATTCACCTGTAGTGTCTCGCCTTAAGAACCATTGATCCACGAAATATCACCTTTAGGCTTTCATCAAACGTGTCCTTACTTTTCCGTGCTTGTAACCCTTCAGCCCTGAGGAAAAGCTCATGTACAGCCTCAGCATTTGTCCTTTGTGTACCTTTGTTCCTCGTGGCCTGGGTCCAGAGCAGGCGAGCGATCTCATTGGTCCAGGCCTGTTTGACCTCGGCGCTGGAGGCCTGCAGGAGGAATGTCTGGTTCTTGGCGGTTCTTCGTCTGAACCAAATCTCAAAGCGAAGTCCGTCGTCTCCAGTGGACTCTGTCAGACCCACATCAGCCGTCTGGAAACGTCAATGAAACGTCAACGAGTCTATTTACTTTGTAATCTCTTTTAACAAACACTGTTCATAATGGGTAATGGTTCCACAACTGTGTCAAATCACGGTACGGTTTTTTCCCATCGCTGTGTAATACCAAATATCTGAGCCATCTCTTACCTTGAAGGAGTGTTTGTATATGTAGACGTCCAGGCCGCCCTCCATGCGTTTGGGTTTACTGAACAGAACCAGGTCCTCCAACAGAAAGACATGGCGCTGACATTTCCTCCTCCCGCTCCAGACTGTGAACTCATCCTGTCGAATCAGCTGACCCTGCTCCTTCAGATTCACCTGAGCAGAGACCCAAGTACAGGTTACAACCAAAAGAGATCTCGCTAACGCTTTATAATAAGGGTACATGAATGAATGCATCATTCTTCACCGATTTATCCACTCACTCACCATGAAGTAACATTACTTTTCATGATAAAATACTCATAAAGTAACACTGTTAATTCATTAATGAGTTCATCATGATCGCGAGTAATTAATCATGATCGTGATGAATTCTTTTAGCAGAAGACATTGACGGGGGAAAAGCACAAACCTGTGTATAAACTTATTAACAAAATCAAAGTCATCGTGAGTTCATTATGAATGTGCCTCTTAAACTAGAGCAACACTTTCAACACTTAGCTGTGCTTTATCAAACGTGCTACAATATCAAAGAGCTAAACCATAACGACTGATGAAATAATGATTGTGATTGTAAGGTGAGACACTACAGGTGAATAGGGAAACAAATTAAATAGATTGATATTCAGACGTGGAGAAGGTGAGTGCTTCAGTGGGTATAGAGGTGCCCGTGTCAGGTGCTCTTCAGGATCTAGAGCCAGGATTCTTTCTTTGTTCGAATAAAGGACTTTTATTTGCAACCTCAGAGTGCCTCGGATCATTTTCTTTTTTCTAAATATAGATTGATATTCATTTGAAACTTTTGCTGTATTGTTGACAGAACTATGAGAGAAAAATGTATTGCAGGTTTTCTATTTTCATATAAAAATTTGGCATTTTGGTCATTTTGTGTGTAAAAATTACCACAATTGTCTATATTTTCAGCGACAAAATCAACATAATGGATAAAGCCAGATTAAAACGTACGGTTTTATTTTGTTGATATATTAGATACAAAGATTTGTTCAGAGGGGATTTTTCATATCTTGTTTAGTTTTTCTTATCAGTGAATAAATCTGCAAAAAATATTTAAAAATCCCTTTGAACAAATCTTCAGAATATTGATAGTACAAGACTAGAGAGTTTGGAGGCTGTCGGTGCTATTGAAGGGAAGAACTCGAAGTAAAAATGCAACTCTCTGAAAATTGGCTTTACAGTTTAGTGGCGTCCGTGCGAGTTGTTGTCCCAAAGAGGATATTATCATATGACATACAGCGTTTTGTTGTGGCCTTTACACACTCCACGTGGATAATACCAAATATGTCAATATATGTCAATCCTGGTCCGCGGCTCGGCAAAACATACAATAACCATCGTAAAGGGTGAGTTTGGTCATGTTTCTCCATTGTGAGATCAAGAACTGTGCAAAACCTCGAAATTGCCGACAGCGTGAAAAATCGGTGGCTTCACCTGCCGTGTCTCGCGTCAATAACTGTAGTTATAGTAATTTGCTAGTTATAGAAATTACTTTTGTCCTGTAACCAGCTACTTTTTCATATTGTAACGGAAACACGATACATTTTGGAGAAAAGTAACAAATTACTATAACTAAGTGATTTTAAAGTGCCTAACACTGCTCTTTAACTATACTTTATTGTATATCTCTCTTGTTCATTTCTATTACAGTCTTCAGTGCAGTTAAACTCTTACTAAATGATCGCTTTATTATTATTTAGTGAAACAAGCTCATTCCTGTCACTTTGGTTTACGTCGGAGCAAGAATAAACAAACTCAGCTGCTGTAGTACATTTTTCTAACCACCAGGTGCCACTGTTTAGTCGGCTGTAAATCGTGATGCATTTTGTCTATTTCCGTCTCCGTTTTGATCACGGACTTTATCCCTCACTTCCCTCGTGTGCTACAGTCCTACATCACGCTGTGGTTGGAGCTGAAAAAGCCCAACAGAGAGCTCATCCCTGCTAACAGCTACGGCTCACAACACTGGTCTTCTGCAGAGGTAAGCAACCATATGACGTCAGGACCCAGAATGCATTGCGACATTTACAACAATGGCGACCTACGCATCAAAATAGTTTCTAAAAATATATGAAACTAGGAAATATTTTGGGAATTCTTCTCTTATAGATAAGTTAGATAGATAGTGACAGCAAGATAAATAATATGAGTCAAACATGCCATTTCAGTCAGGGTTCCTTCCTTTTAAGGGGCAAATTAATAATGAACTCATGATGACCTAATGAGTGCGTTTACATGCGCTGTGTATCCTGGTTATTAACAGGGATTTCAAATATCCTGGTTTTGTCTGCGTCCATGTAAACACAATATCCTCCTTTCAGTTTTCTGGATAAGCCAGAATCCAGGTTATTAGAAACCAGGACACTCTCACTGGGATATTCCTACAGTATCCAGGATATTGGGTCATGTAAACAGAGTATCCTGGATTCTCAACGCTGCTGACAGACTGAGCATGTGCGAACTTCAGAGGCAAATACAGCAGGAAATTGCTTGACCTTTATACCTTCTAAAAATAAACAAAACAGCACAGGCTACTTTACAAAACAACAGAACCAGTATGTAGTTCCAGTGTCACCTGCTCTGGCTTTGAACTAAACTGTCACTTTGGGATAGATCTTGTCTCTGTCTTTAGAGAAATATGTTAAAAAGGAAAGTGTTAGCAACATCGCTAAAGTGTTTAGCTTGTATTTAAGCCACGCCTCCATTTGGAGCTTAAATATCCAGGATACTGTCGTTTCCCATGTAAACCGGAAAATGAGTATCCAGGTTTCTCTGAGCACATGTAAACATCATATCCAGAATACTGCCATAACCAGGATATTACTAATAACCAGGATACTCCAGCGCATGGAAACGCACTCAATGATGAGTTTGATTTTAAGTTTATACAACGGTTTGTGCCAGGAGAAAGTCGTGAGAAGCGTGTCTGAATCACAAACAAAGTAGCAAAGGAGTAAATAGGGTTTGACAGATCAGATCCAACATCGTTTCCGGTCCTTACGTCGCAGTCCCGGATGGCGTCCATGGCCAGCAGGTCGTTGCCGTGGCGCAGCTGAAACTTGACCATGTTGGTGGCGGCGTGCAGGTTGACGAGCTCCGCCTCCTGAGACTGGGACACGCCCACCTCCTTGATGAGGTCGGACAGCAGCAGCGCGTACTTGCTCATCCTCTGTATGGGCTTCAGCAGGTACGAGGACAGGTCCATCTTGTCTCCCAGCTCCACCTGCTTCCTCTGCGGGGGTCATACAAACATGTTGGAGCTTCCATTCAGACAAGACGGTGACATTTTTACACGTGGGGGTGATCATGGGGTGACAGGGCAGTTGATTTCATTCATTTATGGGTATTTTACTGCAAAACAAAAAAACGTGAT
The DNA here is from genome assembly GCA_900303255.1 of Lesueurigobius sanzi. Lineage (NCBI taxonomy): Eukaryota > Metazoa > Chordata > Actinopteri > Gobiiformes > Gobiidae > Lesueurigobius > Lesueurigobius sanzi. The sequence continues at coordinate 4,836 of OMNZ01067351.1, read as the reverse complement.
GGGAGTAAAGGATGCCCAGCCTCAGTAGGTTATGTTCACAAGACATCACAACATTCTAAAGAGCCTATAGTTTAGGGCTGAAACAAATAATCGATTATTGAAATTTAGTAATCAATTAATCGTTTCTGGGATATACAGACTCAGACAGAGCAAGAATTACATCAAAATGTTGTATTTTAACTATGTTGACTCTGAAGGCATTGGTTCTAGAAGATTTTTTGCAAATATTTTTGCTCTGATTGGTCCAAATCTTGGATCATAATCTAATCCGAGCAGAAAGAGGACTCTCTCGCTCTCACTTTTACAATCCCAGAGTGAATTTTAGAGGTTCTTAGCTTTCAAATGAGGAATGACATGTGGAACTTGTACAAAGAGCATCCTACAAACATTAGCTTTAACTTTACTCCATCAAGACGTCCTCAAACGCTGTCACTTTAGCTTCATGTGCAAAAAGCTTTTAACAATGACACTTTCCATGCACCTTTTTGCGGCAACCGATTAATCGTAAAAATAATCGGCCGATTAATCGATTACCTAAATAATCGTTAGTGACAGCCCTACTATAGTTTAATATTTAACATCTTAGTTTATTGCCAATTTTATATTGCCAACAAAACAAAGTTCAATATCTTCTCGGTCAGCACGTAAGTTTTCTCTCATAAAGGTGTCCAAAAGTGGTAACAATATTCAACAATATGAGCATGATGTTGGCCAGTAGAAAGGACTTTCTACTGGCCAACATATGGCAGGTTTGTGAATCCAACCACTATCAAACAATGATCACTACTGTTGACACCTGCCACAACTGAAATACAACAGTAGAACGTGAACGCCACCTACAGGAGAGAGGGGTTGAGTCATGCTCTCTCACCTCTGCCTCTGGCTCAGGGCAAAACAAAGAGGTGCTAATAGAGTGAACCTGTAAACAAGTGCAGTAGTTCCTGTCCCGCCTCCTGGGAGGGGCCCCGAGTCTTCTTTAAAGGCCTCTCTAACTTCTGTTTTTTTTACACTGTCTGACCACAAGAGCTAAGAAGAAGTGAAACGTCATCAACTCCATGAACTCAGTCCAGTTCACAATCCAAACTTCACTACAATACAACAGAATAGAGAACTTTTTGTAACTAAAGCAGCCATAGTGGATACCAGTTTGGCACTGTGGAAGGCCCAGCTTTGATTCCCCTTCTAAAACATACGTATGAAGGGGTTATTCCTCCTAATGAATAAATGTCAAATGTATATATCCCCGAAGCAGAGATGGGTCCTGGCGGGTCGACGAAGGACATGTCCTACCTACTTTAATATTTGTAAACATGTAATTATTGTTCTTCATTTGAAAGTCTACTGATAGAAATGAATTTACATAACACCAAATTGTTAATTATATACTATTATATATTTTGACTTGTACCATTGCCAAGACCCCTGAATGAAGATAGAAATGTGGTGGGAACGAAGCAGGTCTGAATGACCTGTTGAAATGGGACACAATAGAGAGACGAGGGTTGACTTTTCTCTAAATATGTGTGGAATGTGGAGACAAACGAAGGACGCCCAGGGTCAAAGGTCAGGCTGTGTCAGAACCAGAGAGGGGTCAGAGCCTCACCCTGAAGAAGGAGTTCCCGTGGTGGGCCAGGAGAGCGTCCGACTTGGGCTTGTTTTTACTGTAGAGAGCGTAGAGGCTGAACTGCTCCTGCTGCAACACAAAACAACACATGCCATATGAGAAACATGTGACAGGTTCAATAAGTCTCTAATGTTGCTAGTATGGAAGATTGTTTGTGTCACCACATTGTGAATTTGAAATGTATTTGGGTTTTACGCTGAAAAAACATGCATTATTTTGTCTCCAAACTTCAGTCACTAAAGTTTCAGTTCAGTGTTTTATATTAAAAAATTAAATTTCACTTATTATTTTGCAGTACATCATATACAACAGTCTCAATTCAATGAGTAAAATTCAACTTGAAAAATTTCAATTGAAATTTTTTTTAATATTCAATGTATTTTTTTCTTCTCAAACCTTTAAATTCAAAGTGTAAAATTCAAAGTAAAAAAAAATCAAATAGAAAAATGTGGCCATAAAATATTCAATGTAAAAATATTTCAATCTTAAATTCAACAGTGAGAAATTCAGTGTGAGAAATTCACAGTAAAGTTCCTGGACACAAAGACCTGAGTAATCGATCCTGGAGACTGAGAGGGAGAGTCACAAGATGCTTCCTATTGGCCGATGTCTTTTGTGGGCGGGATCAACAAATGAGGAGGGCAGAGTTCAGGCTTTGACGAGTCAAACTGAACATTTTGATTGGTCGCTGAGCTGTTTGTTCATCAGGTGCCGTTCACATAAAAAAAATACACATCAGATTTTTTTTGACATTATATTTTTGATTGATTTTTTTCACATTGAAAAGTTCAACTATTCAGAAAACTTGCCATACATTTTTTTCCTCATATCTATATCAGTAATATACAAAAGTTTCAAGTTGATATCTCTCAATTTACATCTTCCCTATTCATTGTCCTGACTTTTTGCACCCCCCCTGTGTGATCCCATCTTAACAAGTAAATGTCTCCATTGTGAGATCAATAAAGAACTCTCTCATCTCATCACCTGCAGCGTCTGGCCTCAATAATAACTCTCGCTGCTCATTAGTAGTGAATAAGGAAGTAGTGTCTTTGTAATGAGCTGTTCCTTTGTCTCCACTGAACACAGCGCTGGGCTAACGAGGCAACAAAGCATTAAAGTAGCAGCTCCTTCCTTTTCAAGAGATTTGCAGCTGGTGACGGTTAATTACCACGACCTTCATCGCGACTTCACTCGTGTCTTCACTCCTCTGTGGAGTTTAGAGCAGGACTGATCACTGATGTGGTTCACTGATCGCCGTTTGAAGTCACTCCATTTTTTTAAGGCTTGGGGCGGGAACAAAAAGTTGGAAAGTTGGAAAACGCGAATGTTGAGGATGGGCAGATCGACTGACCATGGGGGACATCAGTTTGTTGTAAGATCACAGCATTTAAAAAACACTAAGTTAATAGTATTACCATGTACAGATTAGAGGAAGTGATATCGTGGACTGGAGAATTATCTTGAAATACGAATATTTGAGTGTGTAAGTATAATCATCTGCCAATAGAATCATCATTTGAGGGAGTATGGCTGGAAGAATACTATAAGGTATTTTGTGACCCCTACGCAGAGAAAGTACAGAGAGACAAAGTGTTGGGGATCGTGTGTCCAGTGAAAGTTGAGATTTTGAATTTAAAAAGAAGAGAAGACTATAAATGTCTGAGGATCATGATGTTGTAGTAAAAAAGCCAGACCCAGAAGTGATTTGGTGCTTAAGGTGGAAGAGTGGATTGATGGCCTACAAGGGCAGAAAAGCGTAGGGAATGTTTTAATTAAGTGGCCATGCTGAAATAGTACTTTTCTTTGAGTGCCTCAGTTTTGTATCTCTTTTCATAGTAAATGTATCTTTAATGCAATAAGACTGTTTGCACGAAACAAGAAAAAAACAACTTATTGCATCTAAAGTAGAAATAAATATATTGTAGTACTTATATTTTTTCATTGGCAGACGGGTTTTTTTTACCTGGCTAGTCAGAATTTCTCAAATTAAGGTAAAATATTCTTATATAAAGACATTTTAGCATGTTAAGTATGTTTTTGCAGTGTAGTTACTAATATTTTGCATTTTTGTGTACTGGGGGGGCCCCGTGAAATTATTGGATTGATATGGGGGGCCTCGACCTGCTGGAGTTTGGGAAGGACTGGTCTACAGTGTATAACTATATACTGTATAACTTTATAAACAGGCTTGAAAAGTGCAAGACAAGTGTAAGCCAATATAGTTGCTGTGAAGTGCACCAACAATTAAAGAATATTTATACGAAAGACAGGACCATTATTTCTGAAGCAGCTCGTCAAAAAGGTTTTAGCTATTTTAATTTAGTGTTAGCTTGAAGACAAAAAGACCCAAGTCTCCTTTAGTGAAGTCTTTACCTCAGCATGATGTTTTAACACGTTACATGTTTCATTAACTCACTATTTATTTGGAAGAGACACAGCTAATAAGGAAATAACGGAGTGGAAGATTTCAGTCAGAAGTCCAGTGTTGCTAGCGTGCACACAGCCCATAGCAGTAGGGCTGGGTACCTTTCATGTTTTTTCGATACTAGTACTTTAACGATACTTGGTTTACGATACCGATACCTGAACGATACCTTTTCGATACCTATACTAAATTATTGGTCATCTACACAAAAAAGTAAATATCTAGAAGGTTAAATGACCCAAATTCATCTTATTTATCTAAATTTGAGCTGTTTTAGTGGCTCATTTGACCTAATTCTAACCACTTGTTTTGACTTGCTTCAATAGAGTTCTACTTAGTTCCTTTTTTATTTAAATTAATTTACCAATGGGGTCAGAAAATTGGTCTTTGGGCAGTTTTATTTCTCTAATTCCAGTGAGATTACCCAGTGAATCAGTAAAAATTGTCATGAAATAAACCAAATAATGTAGATGACAGTAGTAAATGTGCCTAATCTAGTCAAAACTGCTCGAAACAAGACTAATATTCTCAAATCGAGTCATTTATCCTTGTGCTTGATTTTAGTTTTGTTGTAGAACCATAAAACAGAACAATAATGATCATTTATTCTATAAAATACTGTTTCTTTTAGTGTGTTATAGTGAGAAATTTGCTTTCTAACGATAAATATTTTTTCGGTACCAGTTTTTGGTACCAATTTATTTTTCGATACCGGTAGTACCTTCATAATTTTTCCGATACCGTACTGGTATCGTTTAACGGTACCCAGCCCTACATAGCAGTA
>OMNZ01067299.1:0-10100 GCA_900303255.1 Lesueurigobius sanzi | reverse complement strand
TTCTAAATTATATCCCTTTTTAAGCAATATCTACTCAATAAATTGTAATGTTTAAGCAAATTATGCCTAAAATGAAATTAAATGAATGAAATGTATGGATATATGAAGCATCAGTTCTTAAATTAATTAAAATAAGAAAAAATATTCTTTGTTTGATGCTAAAGAAGATTCAAAAAGTGTTTGTTTCTTGTTATAAGAAATAATGTCATGTTTTTGAGTAAAAAATTCTTCACAAGAAATAGCTAGTTTTTCTTTCTCAAAATAAGTTTTTTTTGTCAAGAAAATGTTGCTAATCAAGATGTTTTTACTTTTTTGGGGGAAAAAAAGGATTTATTTCTTAAAATAAGCCTTTTTTTGCTTTCTTAGAATTCACTTTTTGCAGTGTAAAAGTCTGCATGTTTTCCCCAAAAGCAACACCGTGGAATTTTTGACCCAAATATGTTATATATATTATGTTATTTCTGCTTGTGCTGATATTATTCACTCACTGTTCCCACTGTACCACGTAATCCTTCATTAGTTTAGACCTTTTTGTGACAGTGGCACAACATGCACTAAACCTGCAAACTAATGAGGTGTAGCTTTAAATCAATACTAAACAAACTTTGATGAACTACTCAAAGTTGTTAATATGAATATCCGCAGTGTAATTACTAAGTACTAATTGACTTCCTTCCTCCATTAATTTGATGTTGCCACTTCCTTCCAGCATCAGAAACTACTATGAAGAAAAAAGAAAAACCAATGCGCTCTTCCTGCATCAAAATTCTATATTTATCTTTATCCTACGGGGCTGGACACTCTCAAAACATTGCATGCTGGGTTTTAATCTATTTGACGTACAGTAGCCAACAAAACGGCCTTCTTTAGGGAGCTTTTTTCTTTTTGTTTCCTGCCTACACCTTCAACAGTATCTTAGCCAATATAACACCCAAACACCTCTCCTTTGTACCCCACGCCTGTAGTTGCTTAGTTCAGAAATAGCAGGCGGAGGCAGTGGAGTGACTGGCATCTCCAATTTGATCAAATGTATGATAGAAGAGCGGACGACGAGGAGCGGCTTTTTCCAACAACTGCCATGCCCCGCTCGCACCACGTCCACGAAACACAGATACAGTTTCAAAAGATGTTAAGACGGAGCGCATACAAACGCCCACAGCCAACTGATAAACATTTGATCGCTCCTCGAGATGCTTAAATGAAATGCTAGAGGCGGCTGCGAAGGGAAAATACGATGAAACATGATCTGTATAATTGCTAACACGACTTGGAGGCAAAGCAACGATCTGTGGAGATAGGAGTCAACGGCAGCAGAACAGTACGGCCCAGTGGTTTGTGAAGCAGAGAGGGACTGTTTTAGGAGGTTGTAATGTAAAAAATTAAATCAGGTTAAAGTAAACAGCAAAACAAGAATTTATTTGTCTTTTTTTAAAATATTTTTCCTCTTATGAGAAATTAAAGTATTAAATTATTTTGATGATCAGCAGTGGTTCATACACTGTGTCTTTATGTGGCCTTCTGCAATTTTAGATTCCATTTTATGCACATGATTTAATTTGAATTTATTTTTATTAAATTATTACTTAATAATTGTATGTTTTTTGCAGTATTTCCGTTACTTGTTTTCCAGTTTTATACATGGTTTACACTTTACACCAGTTTAGACATAATTTTGTTTTATTTCTCGACCCGTATTAGATCCGATTTAGTCCTGATGTGATCGTGGTCTGGACCTGGTGGCACTTAGCAAGTTCTGGGGCCCGGGGAAACGGACCTGGTGATATCACAAATGCTTTAAAGAGTTTGTTTTCCATGTTCATTGAGGATTAGAGGGAATACAGATTTGTTTTCACAATGAAACCTGCTCATGAACTCATCTGTGAAGAATCAGGACGTTTGAAAATATGTTACAAATGAGTTTGGACACAACTAACTTAAACAATACAATAATTGTAAGCAAAGTGACCAAAAAAATCAAGTATAGGACTTTTATTGTATTGAACGTACCGTTACAGTGAGAATATGCTAATAAATCATTATTGTATATCGTTATATTGTTGCTGATATATCATTGTAATAGTATAGTTCACGCAATATTTAAATCTACAATAAGCCAAAATATAATCTGGCCCGGCCATGTTGTATTCTCACATTGCATTGTGAGAGGCAATGCCTTCGAAGCTGCCACCACAAACAAAACCCTAAGCATAGCACTTTTCACTGGGGCCTGGAACAGGGTCCTCTGACCATGAGAACCATATCACCAGGACTTAAAAACATTATGGTGAAATGACAGCTATCGCTGTGACCAAAAATCAGTTTGTACTGAGCCAGGCCCTTGTCCCGCAGAAGCAGAGACCTCCCCTGCCACCACACCCCTCAGCCCTGCCACCACACCCCTCAGCCCTGCCACCACACCCCTCAGCCCTGCCACCACACCCCTCAGCTGCCCCATCAACACCTAAACACACCTAGGGATCAAAATAAATGTTTTTGAGCAGCAGCAACAGTTCGCACACTAAAACAGGGTTTATCATAATGAAAGAAGTAACAAAAGACAGTGTTCAGTTGCAGTTAAAAATCCTCATGAAATGTTCAAGTCTGTTTAATAGTCCAGTTTCTACTGACATGTTTACCTCTGTGGTAGAGACCTAGTAGAGGTAGCTGCCTCTGAGTCGTTTTAGCAGCAACATTTAGTAGTGCTATAAAACTTACGCACTGTAGTGCACTTATGTTCTAAATGCCAAAAAACATGTGCATAAAGTTGTATTTTAGCAAATAAATATAATATATATTATACAGTATATATTTACAGACACTGGAGGCAAGGTGACTAAGTGTCTTGCCCAAGGACACAACCACCTGCTCTACCATTTGCACCACTGTTGTCCCCAAATAGATAGAATAGCTTTGTGCAAGATAATTCTTTGGGTGGTTATATTTCTTTCTCATACTTTATGATATGAATAAATATTACATGCTGTGACAGACAGGTGTGACTGGTGAACTCAGATATTTATAATTTTAGGTTCTCCTACATGTGAGCAGAGCTTTATTCATGGGCAGCTTATTCTAAGAAACTACTGGAGAGGGATGTGCACAGACTAACTCATCGGCCAAACTAAAACGCCCCTTTCGCAGTGACAGCCCCATGTGATCCCATTTTTAAAATAAATGCACCCACTGCTGTGGATTAACGCCCCTGCTCTCCCCAGTGCTACCCTTCTTCCTGACTGATGCGGGAACTGCTTGAGTCGAACATAAAGAAGAATCTGCTGCGCACATGAGGCGCTCCTCACTTCATTACTGTAATAAAACATCACACGCGGTTCTGCTCTCTGCGCTCACAGCCTCCGGCACTGTTGCATTGTGGGTAGTGTAGTGGTGATGCTGTCCTCTTGTTCCCGCAGAGTGTTGGAGTACCAGCGTGTCCCGGCAGCAGACAGACCGGAGTGCAGTGCAATCAAAAGACAGAGGCCTTCTCCTTCCTCCTCAAACTCGTCCTCCTCATCGTCAAAAGCAGCGCACAGGAAGAGCAGCAGAGCATCGGGGAAATCACACACCTCCACCACCAACAAGTGTAAGTAAGAGGACAGGAGTGTAAACAGAAGAGAAGACATTTTGCTTCACAGAGCAGTGATGACATGGTTAAATCTATCTGATTCTAACAGCATAGTAACATAGTAAGTAGTAATGGGATAACAAGAGAAAAGGCACTTTATTCCCCTATTTACAGATTAGAAGGATTTGTTTCTATCTATCTAAAATATGTTTTAAGTATTCAGCATTTTGTAACTAAATACTATTTCAAAGTATTAGTACAGGTAAGTTTTCTATGGTGGTAACTTATACTTCAAAAATGTCCATTCAAATTCACTTTGTTCATTGGACCATTGTTTTTGGTTCAGAGGGTAATTAGCAGTGGCGTTCCAAGGGTGTCTTGGGCCCCAAGCCCTATTTATTAGATAATATTATTGATAATACCTACAGTATATATTTATAATAGATAGAAATGACTAGGATAAAGGCTGCAACGGCAAGCAATACTTTCTATCATAAATGTGTGTTTTTGTAACAATTGCAACAATTCAAAACCAAACCACATTGAAAAAAATTACTAAATTATTTGCGTTGCAATAGTTGAACCATTGGCAAAACAATAGGCCTTAGTTCACAAACAATACAAGCAGAGAGCAGAAAACACTGAATTAGATTGCTGTATACCATTATTGCTGAACTCTTTATAGCATGCAGTCGCACATCACCTGACATCTCCCATCATCACCTCTGTGCAGTTTCTCCATGGATGTATAAAAAGTATCTCTCAGAACAGAGGTCTTGGATGTTTTACAGTAAACAGATATATTTCCTAATAATAATGTGTCATGTGAGTCATAATTTAGAATTCTCTTCAAGACTCTTCCCTGACTGCCCCTAATAGAGAATAACATGGAACCATGACCATGAGTAGAGAGGGCTAAGATTTACATGTGGTATAAAATGTAACTGCACCATTGCAAACACTACCAGTTATGGTATTGAAAATGAGCTTCCTGGGGCCCCTGCTAATTTGGGGACACCAAGCAGTTTCCTGTTTTGCCTAATGGCAAGGCCTCTGGTCATTAGCCTTCCAGTTCTTGAGGATATATTTTTTGGAAGCTATTTCTATTATTAATACGCTGTTAAAAGCCAATTTCAGCATCACAATCAACTTCATTGAGCTTTGAACCATATTATTACAACACATCCTCATCCGAAACATCCATGGATGTACAGTATGTTGCAGAAATCCTGCACATTTAGTTCTTCCTGAAGCTATCACCAAACCTGTTCTGACCCTGCGCTGATTCGCATGTCTTAATGATATATCCGTTTTCTTTTAGCACGGCTTCTCTTGTCACCGAGCCACCAGAGGATCGCACCCTCTGCCGGTGTATTGTGTAACTACATTTAATAACATCTTCTATCCCCAAGGTACTTTCTTGAAGTTTCAGTACAAAAACTACCAAAACTAAGTAGTCTGAAGTAGTTGTAAGAGCCTGAAAGTGGATCTTTAACAAGACTTTTAACTAAGAAAGTGCCTTCACTCTGACAGCCAGCACATCCCTCTAAAATATGTTGTGTTTATGTAAAGGCTGCATCTCTCCGGTCCTCTCCCCGCCTCGTGTTATCTCTGCCTGGGTGACAGCTCGTCTCGCGTGGGGCCCGAGGGCGCTGCTGTGGAGAACATACCAGATGGCGTCTCCATTAAACGCTCATGTACCGCGGGGCTCTCCTCTCTGCCGTAACATCAGCGCAGAGCCCATCTCCATCTGCAATTAGACCCGGTTAATAGCGCATGGCAAATAAGAATTGTTTATACTAGTTTATTACAAGCCCTAATAGTTTTTACTGCGCGCCATCACGGGGAAATGAGATTGCCTTTGCTGGAGCCGGGGAGGTCGGAAAGCCCACAGACAGCAGTAGTTTTCAGGGTCGTTTGGTTGTCGGTCCATTACGGAGAGGAGAGGGGTGAAGGGAGAGCGCTAAAGGCTTGTTGGTTACAGGGGTCACTGGATGAGTTTGTGTCTTCACGCTAAGCCGACCAAACATGATGCAATTTCTGCAAACGCTGCTCCAGTCATGAGAGACATTCTGCTTTTGGCAAAATGGTCAGTATATGTAAGGTATATTTTATGGTTTGAACAAGAGGAAAATGTGACATAACCAGAGGTGAGTATGTTAGAGAAATATCAGTAAATACTTGACTAAATGCTCGAGCAGTGTTCCCACGTATCCTGGAAAACTTGGAGAATTACTATTTTCTAGTCATGGAAAAAAGGTCAAATGTCCTGGAATGTCCTCTGGTTGATCTTTTGTTCTGAGTAAATGTAAGCAGTCCTCTGCAGGACTTCATTTGGTCAGTCTGCCTTTTCTTACAAAAGTGCAAAGCTGTGGAACTGAACTTAAGTAAGATCATATCTGAGTATAAAATGTTCACCTCGAGGCTGAAGGCCTGGTTGAAAACAAATCAAAGATGTACGTAGCACTGTGTAGTGTGTATGTGAATGATTTCTTTTGTAAATTATGCTGTAAATGTTTTACAATAGTTTTGTACTATAGACTTTTATTGTGTATTTGTAAATATTGTAGAAAGGCCAAACCAGGGACAGGAGCTGAACATTAGCACAAGCTATAAATTCTTTATGCATCGCATCAGCTGCAAACTCGTATTGTAACTGTTGACTGCATCGTCCCTGACAAATACATGAATAAATAAATAAATACTTAGCTCACCCAAACAGACAAAAGATTAGATCCCACTTTTTTACAGAGAGAAGTGAATATCTTTTAGCGGTTGTCGGCTCTGGCTGCCAGGGTGCTGTCCTGTGGGTGCTCGGGTGGAGGTGTGGTGTCTCTGCCTCCTCTGGGTGCTCTGGCTCGGTGCCTGGTGGCTGGAGCTGTTCTGCTGCTCCTAGCGCAGAGGGCTCCTCTGCTGGACAAAATCCTGGTGTGTGTGTGTGTGCGTGCGTGCGTGCGTGCGTGCGTGCGTGCGCGCGCGTGCGTCTGTGTGTGCGCATTCGGATGAGCGTGCGAATACTGATGTGTGTGACAATTCTGGGTGGGGGTGTAATTGAATGATCTGTCTTAATGTGTTTCTAATCTGTAAAGCGCTTTGAGCTGCATTTTGTATGAAAAGCGCTTTATAAATACAGTTTTGATTGATTGATTGATTGATTTAATATAAAACACTGCAGAACATTTTTTGCGCATTATTGACTTGAAATTGATTCTTCTCATTCTTCTGGTTTATATAAGAACAGGCAAAATACAGGAAAATGTTTCAGATTGCCACATGATTAAAGTAGAAACTGCTCCAGAATGTTCCAGAACACAGAAACATCAGATATCAGATCAGATATTTCTATTTTCCCAGGGGGAGGACTCCCGAACCCCATGGTTTGTTCCCAAGAAGACATACTCACGTCTAAGCCTGAATCTCTTCAGATCCAGAAAGCTATAGGTTTAAGCCATTATTATAATTCAGTTACAGCTGGAGTGCACTGGTAAATGGTCAAATGTTTTTTTTTTCTGCCTGCTTTAGGCTCAAAGCGCTTTACAAGACGACCTGCTCTACCATTGTTGCCTCAGTGATGAGTGGGGAGAGCAGAGGGCAGTGAAAATATGTAACCACAATATCATTACATATTCTTACACTTTAAAATATCATAAAAATAATTGTTTCAAGTAAAGAGTGAAAAATTGCCAGGCCCTAAGTCTGATTAAGTTCATGGGTCACGATATGAAGGGAATGCACAAAAATATACAAATCATTAGCTGGTACCGGAACGGAAAAGGCAAGCAAGAGAAAAGAACTGCCCACAGCACTTTATAGCATAGTACGTCCATCGATTGTAGTCGTGTCTGACAATAATGACTACTTGGTTATTTGTGATGAAGTAACGGTCGTTGTGGTGTCTCCTCTCGTGTGGTTGTGTGTGTGCAGTGAAGATGGCGGAGCTGCTGTCCATAAAGAGGGAGCTGACTGTGATCAAAGTCCAGATCGACGAGCTGCTGGACTGTGTGGACAAGATGGACCGGCAGAGGAAGGACTGCACAGGTGATCTATGTCAAGTCAAGAATGAGCTTTAGCTTAGTGGTCCTCAACTGGTACGGCTTTAGGGTCCACCATAACGGGAGGATTACCAGTTGTTACCCGAAAACCAATATTTATTCCAATTGATGAAACACTTTACAGTTTGAATCTGAATGTAACGTGTTGTATTTTCCCACAAAACACTAATTTAAGCATTGATAAAGCCTCTAAATCTGAAATCTTGATCAAAACACAGGTAATGTTTTGGTTTTTCCACAGTAGATAAATATTGAAATAAATGTCCCCTTGGAAGGCTTGCAACCTTCTGAAAATGGCTTCTGTGATCCACATTTGGGTCCCGACCCACAAATTGAGACCCACTGTCTTAGATAATACTATAATACTTTTCTGCCAGAGTGTGCCTGTAAACCTTGTATAGGTTGTGTTTACTTAACATCACAATATTCTTAAGAGCCTTTAGTTTTAAATTGAGGTGGTGGACTGGACTGGTAGGAAATATATGGCGGTCAACTATATGGTAACTGTCAAAATTCAGATTTTTTTTTACTTGGTTTATGGCAAATATAGCTGTATTTACTGGGCTTTTACACATGAAAAAATAGCACAAAGTTCAATGTCTTCTCTTTCAGCACATATGAACTTAGGCCAAATAGAGTTGTATTGGCACCTGCCCTCCAACTGATCAATATCATAATCTTGAGGAGAGCCGTTTTATGTTTTCTACTTCAGTATGATTGCTGGCTAAAGCCTTTGTTGTGCGTGAATCCCACCACCTGCTGCTCGACCGACTCCAGGTCGTCCTCACTTGCTCCTCCTCCTGATGCTGTGGCTTTGGCGTAGGGTCGTGGCCTCACGTCCAAGCCTGTACCAATCAGGTCATTCAGGCGAGTGTATAAGTCAGCCAGGCGATTTTCCAACTATTTTTAATCATTTTGCTTCAAGAGCAAGCTCCAGTAATGCCTTCAGATTCAAGCGCGTGAACACAACCGAGTATGAAGGCGTAGTCCCAGAGCGGACCATATTGTACATGTTTTAGTGGCAGGGGAACTACACAGGCATGGGGGAGAACGTAGAAATGTGCCTGATGTTGCCTACACTGTAAAAAATCATATCTTAGTAAGTTAGGCAATCTAGAAATTAGCAAAAGTTTCTTGACATAAGTACATTTGCCCTTGGTTTGAGAAACTAATTTCAAGATACTTGTCCATGGGGCAAGTTTTTTACACTTGAATTAGGAAAAACACCAATAACCATCTTATCTCAAGTTTTTGAGACCTTTTTTCTTAATTTTAGTGTAAAAAAAACTTGCCTAATGGACAAGTATCTTGATATTAGTTTCTCAAACCAAGGACAAATGTACTTATTTCAAGAAAATTTTGCTCATTTCTAGATTGCTTACCTTACTAAGATATGAGTTTTAGCAGTGTACCTCTGTTATAGCCTTTGTCAATGATTATGAGAAAAAAAAAAACAAAAGAATACTAACAAACTCCAGCATGTCAAAAGAAGACAGACTTTAGTTCTTAAATTATTTTGTGACAAGCTCTCTGATAATAAACAGCAGCGTTGACAAGTTAATTTGCCTTCATTGCACTCACCATTAAATGTATTAACATTGCCAGATCCCATCACATCCATCACTCTGTCAGCGGCCGCGCTTATTAACATTATTTAGACCATTTTCTCTCTGTATGGGAGTACATTACCGCCAGACGCTCGGCCTAACACGGCTCCTTCTCCCCGCGATAACGCATGGACTTGTTTACCATCAGACGCTAACCGCTATCGCCGTCCATCTGTTGAGTAATGGCCCGACGACAAAAAGTGGAGCGTGTGCTGTGACAGCGGGGTAAACATAGATAAACAGGCACCTCATAACCGCTCATAAGCTCCCCTTCAGCCCGCGACTTATCGGCCTGTCACCCCTATCTGAGCAGCCGCTGCATTAAGAGCAGGAAATGGGAGATGACACCAGCAAATTAGACAGAATGACAGGCTGCCGGGGCTGGCCTTACCTGACGGGGAACACTTGCACTCTGGATGGGGCCATGGCTTTAAGGGGAGCGACTAAAGCTGTGTTTAAAGCAGCCGCAGATTGTGTTATACTACTGTGATTACGGAGCCAGCATAAAGTCGTGCTGAGTAGACGAAAATGGTTATTAGTGCAAGATAAGCTCCGCTCGTCGTAACCGGAGATTTTACACCAGCAAATAGTCAAACTGCAGATTGTCCTCAAATTCTTTACGGACACTTCCACGTTAGCAATGATGGACATACAGTACAGGCCAAAAGTTTGGACACACCTTCTCCTTCAATGTGTTTTCTTTGTTTTCATGACTATTTACATTGTAGATCCTCATCAAAACTATGAATGAATACATGTGGAGTTATGTACTTAACAAAAAAAGGTGAAATAACTGAATACATGTTTTATATTGTAGTTTCTTCAAAATAGCCACCCTTTGCTCTGATTACTGCTTTGCTCACTCTTGGCATTCTCTCG
>OMNZ01067261.1:0-11049 GCA_900303255.1 Lesueurigobius sanzi | reverse complement strand
AACTTCTAGAACCAATGCCTTCAGAGTCAAAAAATACAAAATTTTGATGTAATTCTTACTCTGTCTGAGTCTGTATATCCCAGAAACGATTAATCGATTACTAAAATAGTTGACAACTATTTCAATAATCGATTAGTTGACGATTAATCGATTAGTTGTTTCAGCCCTGGTTTTATTGTCATTATCTTATAGAAGCCTTTGCCTTTGCCGATTCTCTCAATGTTGTAGCGTGTAGCATCGGTTTTCCCTCCAAACTTTCAATGCTACTGATACATTTTCATAACCTAAGTCTATTTTCTCTGTCGGCTAAACCCATAATCAAAAAGACATCAGCTCATTCAGCCTGGTGGCAAACGGTTCTGCTTCACGTGGAGGTCCGGTGTCAAAAGCAGCGTCTGTCCAAACTGCGGCAGGACGAAGCCACGAGAGGTAAACACATCGGGGAAGTGTAAAAAAGTCCAAAAAACACAGAGCGACATTCCTCTTCCTCCTTAAACAAATCCTCAGTGTGAACAGAGAGGAGGGTTTTCCACCAAAGTATTGAATTTTCAGCCTCTGTGCCACTGACCCGCGGGGCGCAACGGAACGAGATCAAGGCTTCCTCTTCTTAGTGATAGCTTTTCCACTGTATTTCTATTCGGTGTGAGTCCAGGTGTACGTTTTTGTGCTTGATGCCATGTTCCGAGTTGATTATTTGGGAATGTGCAGTGTTTACTGACGTGAAAGCTGAGGTTTGACTTCACCGACTTGTCCATGCAGTTTTTCCCATAGACGGCTGCTGACACTACAGGGCAGAGGTTAGCAAACTAAGGCTCTTCAATCAGGCCCACGAAACCTGACCAAGCCCAAGCTGCACTGGCTAAAAGGGGTAAACAGCACCAACGACAAATAAGGCACAACGGCTGCCATTTTGTTGCTTTTATATAGTGTATAATTAAAGTGTTCACAGTGAGGACAGTTAATGTTTTATAGTGGGCTAAAGTTAGTAGGAAGTTAGCATGTTGGGACTACTACAACCTTGGATTTTATCAAATGAAGTCACTATGAACGGCTAAACAGTTCATATTGAAGTCCGAACATGCTAACTTCCTGCTAACTTCCTACAAACTTTAGCCCACTTCAAAACATTAACTGTCCTCTCTGTGACTCTGTTGATTTGCTTCCCTTTTTTATTAGACAAATAGATAAAACACATACAATGTTATTTTTTAGACGTAAATGTGAAGATGTTTCTCCATTCATTAACCTTTTCGTTGCTCCCTTCTTTACAAATTGAAGCATCAATTCGAGGACCAAATGAAACCCCTTGTAGGGCCGAATTTGGCCCGTGGGTCACACTTTGGGCACCCCTGTTTTAGTGTCTGCAGAGCCCCCCCAAAAAACACAATATATTATATTGGATAGTTTTTGGTTCAGTGTACTCGCCAATACGGCATTTTTTTAATTTTTTTGACAGGGGCAATGCAGACAGACATAGTTACAAAACACAGTTTACAGCTGATGTGATGCACAAAGAGTTTATAGCTATTACTAATTCACAACTCCAGTCCCTGTTTGGGCCTTTCTACACAATGAATTACAGTTCATTACAAACCTAGACTCATTCGTCCTCACACAAACATTTCTAAAACTCCCTCATACACTCACACTATCACACGCCTAGTATTTACATGATCTAAAAACCAATATCATTGACTCACTCACTCACTCACTCACTCACTCACTCACTCACAGTGCTATTTACAATATATAATCTGATACCAGTATCGGTATCGGAACAACCACAAAAACTTTGCACTTGATCCTGTCAGCTGCTATAGTTCCTGTTTTTCACCAGTCTGGAACCTTAATGCAAGCTCCATCTCACAATTAAAATCTTTGAGTCTTTAATTGTGCAGAATTATTAAACTTGCAGAAAAAAATCCTTTGGAGTGGTTCAGACACCAAGGATCTTGGAATTTGAGAAACACCCACTGTCGTTGGCTAAAGATTTGTGTTGTTCCAATAACATTTTTTCCCGTCCGATCCGATTCCGATACTTGGACGCAGAATAGATACCGAGTACCAGTATATGCTGTGATTATTAGAGGTTTTAGTGCTGGGGTGCCCAACCTTAATGCAAGCTCCGTCTCACAATTAAAATACAGTTTTTGAGGCTTTAATTGTGCAGAATTATCATCTCTGACGACATGTGCCAATTCAACAAGAAGATTTGGGGCCACCAAAAATTGGTCCGGGCCCCACTTTCGGCATGCCTGCATTAAGACAAAAACAATTAGCAAATGAACAAGACTGACACCCACTGTCAAAAAGTAATTGCTGCTTGTAATAATATTGTTTTGTTTGCTGTAAATCATTTAAAATCCAGTTTATTAATGTAGGAGATGATTTATTTTGTTATCCAACCTCAAGTCTAATCTAGCTTTGTTTTTGGAACCTCTGCAGTCGAGGCGGTCATGAAATACTTTTTCAAATGATGATGACCTTATGAATTTGCCTTGAAAGAAACCGTGTACAACTCTCCCTTTCATTAGTTCAGTCATTCTAATAAAGTCCTTGGGTTCAGTCTGCGTTATTCGCTTCTAGATGTGACTCGGGACATGACAGTGCAGTCTGTCTTCAGGGGCATCTCCATCTCCAACAGCCTGCGGTGCTGTCTCCTGTTTTTGGCTTTCTGCTCGGAGCGTGGGATACTCCTTTTCTTTTTTTTTCCTTTCCCGGGACGCTCCCCTCCTCCCGCCGCGATAAAGAGCTCCTTGTCTGGACGTGGGTGTTATTGGTGGACCCCGGGGCAAAGGCTGACTGGGGCCGGTGCTGCGGTGGTTATATGAGAGTCAGGAAAGCGGGGACTTATCTATTCACGGGTTTCGAACATTGTGGGCACTTCTGTCGGTGATACTGTCGTTGGGTGGACACAGGCGGAAGAGAAAAGGAGGCTTTGTGGGGTCTGAAATGTGCACCTCCCGGGCTGGGCATGACGCTGTTGTCCAAGGTGTGGCTGTGTTAGGAAAAAGTCATGAAATTTAAGAAGAAAACTATTAATCTGGCACTTTTTTGGGGTTTCTTTCCTCGTTGCTCAGTTGTATCTGGGTTTGCTTGCAGCTCGGCTTTTAGGTTGAACAGAAGTGGAGTGGACAATAGCTGAAGACTTGGAGCCAGTTTGCAGCAGGGGATGTTGTTCTCCCTCCCCCCAGGGGTTTTGTCCCGTAGAGAGATGGGGACACACAGTGGGGGGCAGGCCGGGATCCCAAAACAGGCAGTGACCTGTCGGGATGATGACCGCTTCATCAAAGAGTTGTTAACCAGAGCTGACAATCGAAAGATTGTATTGGATTATTTTTTATATGAGAGAATATAAGACTCGCAAAAAACTTAATATTGTTTGTAGCTGTTCTTATTGTGTCACAGAATCTCTTTCAATTCACTACCAACAATAACCAATAATTATTTACTTAGTGATGACTTCTTACCATTATTCTATTTACTGCATGTCAGTTTTTGTTTGATTTAGGTACAGTTTTATTAGGGCTGCACAGTATTTGCAAAACAAAGTATCTCAATACGTGATGGAAAATCTGTGTCGCAAGAAGCCACAATTTCACTGAAGTCTTCTGACTGAGATTTTTTGCAAAATCGTCTTTTCGTAGTTGAGTTTCATTTTAGCCTCGTCTTGGTCCCTTAGTCTAAAGCAGTGTTTCTCAAATAGTGGGGCGGGCCCCCCTGGGGGGGCACGGTGCAATGCCAGGGGGGGCGCGTGTGATCCCAGGGAACATGCGTTTTTATATTTAACAGTATTGAAAAGAAAGGCGGAGAGAGACAAAAAGATAACGAGACAAACGAAAGTCTCCTGAAAGTTAAGATGAGGAAATATGAGTAAGTGCAGCACTGGTGCGCCGTACCGGGAGGAAAGACGAGGACAAGTTTTCCCATCTTACACGCAAAAAGTAAAAACACCCAACACCCATTAGACCTGAACCTCAAACGTGCAAACATTTAGCGATGAAATGGCATGCAGAGAGCAGGCTAATCGGTCCATATCCCCAAACGTTCTGTAGCTGTGACAAAAGGCGATGCAAGTGCACTTTGCTATGAGCTGCCCATATGCGTCTTTACACAGCACCAGAGCAGTCACATGGAGGGGGGGCGCTTCCTTTTTCCTAAGGGGGGCATAACAGAAAATAATTGAGAAACACTGCCTTAGACCCTCCTTCTCTGCAAGGAAGAAAATCAAAAACCCATTGGGACAAAAGGAGAAACCTCGGGGAGGTCCACATGAAGGGGGGGATCCTCTCCCAAGGACGGACAGGCTGGATGGGGTCGGTGCAGGCATTCACGATGACAAACTCCCATGATCCTTCCCATGACGGCCGCAACCATCCCGTACGATATTACTGTACTAATGTGCATTTTAAGTTGTAAAATGTACTAATTATTAATCATATTGAGTCACATGCAAAACCTTTCAAGACACAACACTCCCAAAATATCAGAGCGAGGAAGCTGCTCCATCTATCAAACTTTATTAACATTAAATAAAGTGACAGTCACGTCATGCTGAAATGTGAAAATGTCAGACTTCTCTCAGATGATGCTCCTATATGAGTTTAGCCTACTTTTCACATGACACACTTCTTCCAGGGCCGATCCTTCTCGTGATCCCTGGACATCTTCACTAAACAAATGATCAACTGTTTCCTTCTCTGCTCTTCGGGCCAGCGGACGTTTTTTGCGGACTTGCACATGTGCTTTAAAACAACATCAGATTCCTTACACATCTCCGCACAGTCAGAAAAACGAGCCAACCTTTCCTCAACAAACTGCGTACATTGGCTCGGATTTTATCCTCGCTCCTGGTCTCCCATGCTTTTGCGGTAGAGGCCACACGTGTATACAAACTTTTTTTTTTTAACTTTCCCGAAGCTGGTCCATCCCAAAGTAGTCATTTTCTCAGGCACGACCTTTCGCTAATGTAAGGTTTTGGATGTTTAGCAACTGCCTCTCGAGCTGACAGATGTGTTGTTTTAGCCGTAGCTACATCTCCAGCTGTTTTATAGACGTTTGCAATGCTAATCGCCCAAGCGTGTTTTCCACAACAGCTATTTTCCCCATGAAATTGTAATGAAGAGAGCCTGGTTGTTGTCAGGTGACGACTAAGTAGTACTAAGTTTACAAGCTGTGATCAACTTTTGGGGATTCCCTTATTTTTAAAGCTATGAATTAGGCACTAAAATGTGAAACAGTGTGTTGGTGTGAGAGAGTAGCTCATAAACAAGGTTGTAGGTATGAGAAGTTGGCTGTAATTCCACTTGATGCCTCTAGATGGAGTAAAGAGCTACTGCAACACTTGCCAGTCTTTGCATTTTTGTTGTTGTTGTTGTAGTTCTGTGGTCCAAGGTCACTGTCCAAGGAAAGTTTGACCCACTATTTTATTGTAGTGTATATGTTTGTGTAGGTTCTCAGTCGTACAGGAGTTGTCCATTGTAGGCAAAAATTCAGGTGCATATTAGAAAATAAATTATATTTTCAGCTGCCATTTGTGCTTTTAGAATTCATTTTTTAGGGAGACTAATGATTTTTTTTGTGGGGCCCCCTTCACATTGGGCCCTCTTAGCAATTGCCCAGTTAGGTTACGTAGGCCTGCTACAGAAATCTGACAGGATCAGGCAGAGCAAAGGCGGTATGGCCATAAGACAGTGTCAGTGCCCTCTGCTGGACAGGCGTGGAATTCTTGGCTGCCCCCTAGTGGCTGAATTGAGCATTTTAATTATTTCTTTAAACTGTCATAACTCCTGACAGGAATGGGCTAGAGTCTTACTTTTTTTTTTTTGCCCAGCCCTAGGTCCAAGAGAAGTTTGTTTTCTTAGCCTTTATCTGGGACCTAGTTTAACATTTTTAGGGATTACTTTGACACAACGTTTGGTTTGAAATGGTTTATTGAAATATTGCAATAATATTGTTATTGCAATATTCACAAATTATTATTTCAGGCTGTAATTCCACTTTTTGCCTTAAGATGGAGTAAACAGCTACTGCAACACTTGTCAACGTTTGTATTTTTGTTTATATGTAGTTCTGTGGCCAAAGGTCACAGTCCAACACCCAATTTATCGTAGTTCATGAAAAGTTTCCTGTTATTGAAATTTGCGCCTCTGGAGGAACAAAAATACTACTATTGCCATCAATTGTATTTTTGTTTTTTGTGCTATTAGGTTTATTATATGTCCAAGTGAAGTTTTTCTTCTGCATTTGATCCCCTATTACAGTGTTTCCCAACCAGGGGTACGGGGACCCTTGGGGGTACGCGAGTGCTTAGAAGGGGGTACTTGGAATACTTTCAGATACAAAATAAGATTGAATTGAATTGTATTTTTGATTATTATGTTCAAAGAAAACCTATTGAAAACATTTAACTATAAAGAGTGAGGGTTTGAGAATATTTAGTAGCCTTTTTATTGATAAATAATTAGTCATTCGCTTTCTAACTCATCATCAAAACCATCGAGGCAGGGGGTACTTGGAGTATAAATAAAAGGCCCAAGCGGTACGCAAGACAAAAAAGGTTGGGAACCACTGCTCTATTGCATCAAAATAAAATCTCATCTTTGAAATTAGTTAAAGCTACTAACATTTTACTGTTTGGATCCCGAGTCGTCCGCATCAGTATTTGAGGGGTCACGGCTTGAAACTTTTTTGGAAATTCTTTAGTTGTGCATGAAAAGTTGCCTGTAATTCCTTGTTGGGCCTCTAGATGGAGTAAAGAGCTTCTTTCTGACAGTGTTTTGTTTTATTTTATTGTAATTAGGACTGCACAATACAGTATATCACAATATATCCTCGGACAAAAACACACTATAACTGAAATATGCGCAAAAGTTCAGTTTTATTGAGGATTTTCCTAATTTTGTCCAGCCTGGTTTTGGGACCTAGATTTAGCATTTGGATTGTTTTGAAACGATTTAGTGAAATATCTGAACAATATTTTTATCATAATATTTAAGAGTTTACATATTTTGCAGCCTGTATTTCTACTTTCGCCCTCTAGATGTAGTAAATGGGTACTGACACCATTATGTATATATTTTAGTCATGATTTTCCTTGATATAATTCTGTTTCAGCCTTGTTAGAGCCTAATTCTGTTTTCGCTATGGGAACATTCAAGACTTTATATCACAATTGCTTCTCATTGTGTGTTGCCAGTAATTCTACTTTGCACCTCTGGGTGGAGTAAAGACTTACCACAGCCCTTATTTCTGGCATGTAGTCACCAGAGTATGTTTCTTGGCTTTTTCAAGAGGATTTAGTCTAGTAGAATCTTGACAGCAACACATTTTCACCAATTATTTTGGTTAAAGAGAGCTTTGTGCCGGGTTTGTCAGGTGACGGCTAAGTGTTGACAACCTGCGAGCTAAGTCTGGGGATTCCCATGTTTTTAAATGCCATGAATTTGCCCCGGTAAGGTCTAAATTTAAAAGGGTGTGAGAGGTGTAGCGCACAGAAGGGGCATTATTCGCCGCGCCTGCAGTGACCTCACCCACGTCTGGAGATCCCACAGCAGCCTGGGCACCGGCACTGACTCACAAAACACATACAAGCAACAACTAGGTCATCCTCCCGGGAAAGTGGAGCAAATGTGAGATTGCACAGGAGCAGTGAAATAAGGGCGAAAGAGGTGGCCATATTTGGTGTGGATTTGTGCTGACTTGGTTGGGAGATCAGGAGTGAGAAGTCATAGTTCGGATACAGTTCTGCCCCATTAGATTATTTACCTGCAGTTTGTTGATGTCACATTCTGTGTTGTTTCCATGCTTTTGGTCAGATCCTTGTGAGATTTTGCCACAGAACAGTTTTGATTCCAGGAAAGTGGTTTGCAAGTTCTCTCCATGCCTGTGTTGGTTTCTCCTATCACTAAAACAGGTTATGCCCGGGCTCACACTTAATCCACAAAGGGTCCGGGCCGGAAGACTTTAAAAGTCATTAAAATCAATGTTGCACACTGCAGTAGCTCCACGATGTCCGGCTCAAGTCTGTGTGTCTTTGTTTAGGCAAGGGTAGGTCCTTTATCTTGCTGTTTTAGGACCTTAGAGTAAACTACTGATAAAAACATAGGTCTGAGCATCTGCAGTTTGGAGTTTCATCTGAATATCATATCTACGCACACGGCCGAAGCCGTTCTCTCTTTTCCCATTGCTTGATGACGTGACATTAGCGTGGCTCCTCCGACCAGCTGAACTTGGCGGTGATGCCCTGCTCTGTCTCGCAGGAAGCCTTGTGCACAAGATACAGGAGCGAATGAGGTCAAAACCAATCATGTGGTAATTTGTAATAAGTCCAAGTAGCAGCACACACATCCAAAAATCTAAATCAGTGTGCTAGATTTGAAAAAGTATAACTTACAGGTGAAAAAATGGACAAATGGCACAACTGATGGCGCTCACCAAGTTACTGATTCACCAGAGTGATGTTTCTGGCAGGCAGCCCTTCTTCAGACTGAAAGTGTGGCTCAGACACACCTGCATATATACACAGTACCTGATAACATAGATCATGTGACACTTTTTAAAGTGAAAAAATATAAGCATACAAAGGTATATAGATATTTTTACAATACAAAAACCATTCAGGCAACGCCTTCATATTCATATACAATTTGTAACAAGCCATAATTACACATTATTACATGTTAACACGCTCATTATGACAGCAATGCTTTCCAGGTTAAATGAAGATCAAATGAAAAAAATAAAAAATAAACTTTTGCATTGGATTCTAAACAATGAATGCTGTGTTCATCTTGGGGCAACATTAGCTCAGTGGTTAGAGCATATTCCCACAGATCTGGGGATGCAATATATTCACTCTGGTCTACCCCAGGGCAGCTGTGGCTATTAGTAGAATGTGGAGAGTGAATGAATACAAATTTAAGTCATGATTATTACCATTAATTAACACAAAACGCAATATTGCACTTTTCATTCCTGCATCGAGTGTGATTTTTGGAGCTCTGCGATGAACAGAACTGAAATAAATCTTGTATGGTACACTGCAGTCCTTCTCAAATAGTGGGGCAAATAGTGACGAAAAGAAAGGCGGAGAGAGACTGTGATAATGAGACAAACAAAAGTCTCTCGAAAGACGAGGAAATATGACAAAGCTTATGCATCTCTTGGCTCTTGGTGGAAGACGAGAGCATGTGTCCATGTGTTGCATGGCCTCTAAAACAACGGTGACACTGTCCAAAGTTGCCCTGTTCGTCAATAATCGCTTCCTGTTGGCCTTCCACAATAAAATTCTCAGTATCAGAAGCGTGACGAGCTTCACCCACTGAGAGCTTAGAGTCTCACCTTTCAAACGAGCCATAGTATGCAGTGGTGCCACAAAAATCATTAAAACTGATCTGGGTTGCTGGCACTCTATGGCTAAAACAGTGCGGCACTCAATGTGTTAAGCATTCAGTAACTTATACACCTCCTTCACTCCCTTCACAGTGCAACAGTAAATTCAGACACCACCACATGATGCAGGTATGTCTAAGTTGCTTTTCCTCTTGCATTAGTAACACATCTAATAATAAAACCTACGTAGCTCTCACAAGTCACATGAAACGAGGAGAGAATAAGCCAGTATTTGTCTTGCACTGAAGATCTGTTGTTTCGAGTTTAGACTTTATCTTCAGACTGGAACTGCTGTGCCTTTGGGTGACGAGTGGCTCTTAATTCAGTACAGACATTTTAGTTTTTTGCTTTTTATTGA
Organism: Lesueurigobius sanzi; assembly: GCA_900303255.1. Taxonomy (NCBI): domain Eukaryota; kingdom Metazoa; phylum Chordata; class Actinopteri; order Gobiiformes; family Gobiidae; genus Lesueurigobius; species Lesueurigobius sanzi. The sequence goes on along the minus strand of OMNZ01067261.1, from coordinate 1,298 downwards.
AATTATGAATATTTCATAATTTACTTCATTTCGAGGCATATAAAAGAATCAGTACAAAACGACGAACAAATCAGAGAAAAACAAAAGATACAGGAAGAATCTGCCCAAAATTGTACACATCCATTTAAGCAAAATGACAAAGATTTAGCTCGAAAAGGAATGGGAATTAGTTGTTAAGTTAATCTTTTTTTTGTGTTTTGAGTATGGAGCAAGATTGCAACAACAGCCATGTTAGCTAGCGCGTTAGCACAGATTAAGTTTATAACAATTGTTAGAAAAGCATCTCTGGCCAACCTTTTCCATTGGAGTAGAAATCCTAAAGAAGTGCTCATGTTCCTCAGTGCTCCGATATTTGGGGGAAACTGATTGATTTTGCAGATGTGTAACTGGAAACAACTGAGCATTTACCGCCATCTACTGGACTAGTCTTGTAATTGCTATAATGAGCGCTGCAGTACTTTTTGTTTTCTGCGGCTGGATTGGCTAGTTGCCTTGATTATAGCTCACCACGAGATTATCGTAATTTACCTTTTTTAATAAGGAGATTCAATTAATTGCCGAGCCCTAGGAATACGGTGTAGCTCAAAAAAGTAGATTTTGCATGATATGTCTCCTTTAAAAATAAAGTTCAACTATTTTCTTATACCATTTTGACTGATTGTGGGGTGCACAGGTGTCTTTATGAAAGCTAAGAACCCCAAAACAGGTGCTACTCAATTAGAATCATGAGCAGAGTGTAGTTGGACTATTTAAAAGCAGAATAACAGGTCTTTGAGGGTCAGAAATCTGGCTGCTAAACAAGTGATCAAATACTTATTTGCAGTGGTGGAAAGTAACAAAGTAAAAAGTGAAAGTACAAGTAAAAAGTACAAATTATAGGTACTTTTACTTTACTTAAGTACATTTTATAATGAATACTTTTCACTTTTACTTCACTACATTTTAGAGCCTGTATCTGTACTTTCTACTCCACTACTCTTTTAAATTGGGTCAAAAGTAAAAGTATTTTATTTTCCAAGTGGCCTCTCTGTGATGAACTGGTTTAGTCCCAGTTTAGACCTGGTTTAATCCTGATTTAGACATGTTTTAGTCCCAGTTTAGACCTGCTTTAGTCCTGATTTAGACCTGTTTTAGTCCCAGTTTAGACCTGGTTTAGTCCTTGTTTAAACCTGGTTTAGTCTTGGTTTAGTTCTGGTTTAGTCATAGTTTAGTCCTGATTTACCTGGTTTAGTCCTTGTTTAATCCTAATTTAGTCCCACTTTAGTCACGGTTTAGACCTGGTTTAGTCCTGGTTTACT
>OMNZ01067244.1:9723-30521 GCA_900303255.1 Lesueurigobius sanzi | reverse complement strand
AGATCCACCAGGAGAACTTTTTCTGTGTCTGTGTGTGGAGTCAAGTTATGGAACTGTCTGGGACTGGAACTAAAGCAATGTCAAAACATTTACCATTTCAAATCTCTTGATAAACAGAATGTGTGGTCACAATACAGAGACAAAGAGTGTTCATGTATGAGCAGTTGAATTAGATAGTACTTACCCTTGTGGTATTCCCATTACCATTGCTGGTATTTCAATCAATCGATCAATCAATCAATCAATCAATCAATCAATCAATTTATTTATTTTTGTAACGCCCAATATCATAATAGAAGTCATCTCAAAGGTCGGTATGGACAAAAACAAATCAATATCAGACATCAAGAATGATCAAAATAAGTCACACACGAACGAAATGTCACAACCAGATGCAATGTCCCGTCAAATAAGTCAATCGAATGATTTGATTATCATTGTTACCTGTGGTAATATCTGTGTGTAATTATGAGTCAGTATGTACTGTATGTGTGGTTTTGCACACGTGCATAACACTGTTGTTGATGAGGTATTTCTGAGATTATTGAGGAAGCAGCTATTTTGTTTTTCTGTGAATTTATTTTTTGACAGATTGGGGTGGGGTTTAATAAGTTCTTCTTCTCCCCACTCCATTTCGAGCATCAATGTATAAGTGACTATAAGTGACTATAGTGCATTGACTATTTCAAGTCAATTTTGTACAGATATGTTGCTGTATCTTTTTCTGTTTGTTTTGTGCCTGGCACACTACTTGCTCGAAATAAATAAATAATATGATGAAATAATAATTCTTTCAATGTTTCAAGTGCAAAAATACTTGTGCCATTGGCAGATTTCTTTACACGATTACCATATTTTCCAGACTATAAGTTGCCCCGAAGAATAAGCCGCACCAGCCAAAAAATGCATAATGAAGAAGAAAGAAACATACCCAAGTCGCACTGGACTATAAGTATTTTACAAAATCTGAGACCAAGAACAGACATTTCATTTTGAAAGGCAAGTTATAATAATAACAACAGAATAGAGAACAATAATGTATGCTAACGTAACACATTGATGGTTATTCAGCTACACGAAGCATAAACAACAAACTGAATAGGTGTCTGGTACTGTATGTTAATGTAACATATTAATGAATATGTAAGTCGCACATGAGTATATGTCACAGGACAGGCCAAACCATGAGAAAAAGTGTGACTTATAGTCCAGAAATGACGGTACTCAAATGAATGTAAAAATATTCTTAATGCACATTTTGCAGTGCGATCTCGTTGGCATTTATTGTTCAAGGATTTCTTTTAAGTTACCTACTGCCTGGAGTCTGGACTGTAGAATTGTAGCCGTTTCTTTTTCTTTTTCTGATCATACCAGATTTATAAAGCTATAAACTGATGAAAAATCGAAACATCTACAGGCTAAACTGCCATTTGCAATTAGCAGAGTAGGTTACATATTCATACAAATGCTGCAGTTGCTTGTTGTTTACAAAGGAACGCCATTAAAACGCTGCCCTTAAGCAAGAAATCAGTGCTTATTATACTCTCAACTCCTGCATCAAATCCTGCGCTCCACTGTCGGCTTGCATTCATAGCTAACAAACTTGTCCTCGTCCTTCTGTGCTCAAACTCCGCCACTTTCGCCTCTAATCCTCCATAATTACGGTGAAGATTCCTGACCCACTGCCCCGGTTCAGCCGTGCCTCCTCAGCCTTATCTGACTCCCAAATGTCGCCCCACTAAACAGGAGCCAGTGCCAGTTATACGGGATTAGGTAACGTTGCTTTTCTTGCTAAATAAGCCAGAGCCGAGTCAAAAAGTGGCTCCTTTAGTGTTTTTTTTAAGGCGAGCTGCTGGAACAACATGTTCTCGTATCGACTGGGGCGGTGCGGAGCTGGATTGGCGTTTGTCTGCGGCTCAGGAGCTCACACGAGGGAAGGAGGAGAGACGTGCAGGCAGGTTGACGAGTGGACAGACAATATAACAACACCGCACAGTCTAGTAGGTGCAAGGAAAAGGGGGGAAATGGGGATTTTTATACCTTACGTTTCCTTATCGGCCTCTACGATGTAAGAAAGGTACCTCATTGTGATATAAAGTGTTGCTATTCAATTTATGATTTGTGTTTTACAGTTGTGCTCATAAATTTACATACCCTGGCAGAATGTTTGATTGTTTTTTGGAAATTTTTCAGGGACTATGAATGATAACACAAACACCTTTTTTCCACTCATAGTTAGTAGTTGTGTGAAGCCATTTATTGTCAAAAAAACTTTTTTGCTTTTCAACTAGAAACTTGCCAAATGTCCCTGATCAAATGTTTACATATTGTGCATCTTGAAACAAGCATACATTTCTTTTCAGAGAGTTCAATTTTGTCAGAGAGTTTTCTTTGCTCCTGGCAGTTGTTGAAGGTCATGTAAACGTAAGATCAGGGACATTTGAGTAGTTTCTGTTTCATTATGATTTCAAAAGAGTAAACTCAGTTCTTTGGCAATAAATGGCTTCCCACAACCACTAGCCATGAGTGGGAAAAAAGATTTTTGTTTAATCATTCCATAGTCTATGTAAATGGTAAAAGACTAAAAGGGCAAACATTTGAGCACAACTGTGCATAAAGAACACATGAATTGCTTTTAGTCTGACAGGATTCTCTTGTGATATTGTTTGTGCAGCCTATGTGTTACATAGTCCAAATGTAACCAATATTTTGTGAGTTGTCATAAAGGAAGGGAAGAACAATATTGACTTTAATTAGAGCCAAATACATGTTTTCAAATCACTGTTCAATTGACTGGCTCAGTTTAGTTAGATTTTTTAAATGTGTCTGATACATCATACTATCTGAGAACTAATCACTCTCCCCTGTACATCCATGTGAATAAATATGTGTATATTCATTTGGTTATTGTGTCCTATATTTGTTTGACTGAATAAACTACGACTACTTAGGGCTGGGCGATATGATGATAAAAATCCAATTGTGATCTGATCTCTGTGACGATCTGCTTTATTGGGAACATCGTCATATCGTGATTGAGTGGTTTTTATGTTAAAGGCAGCTCTGAACTCAAATACTGACTGCTCCACTCACTGCTTCTACTGTCAGAACTAAGCTAGGACTAAACCAGGAGAAAACTAGGTCTAAACCAGGACTAAATATCACTGACCGGATCTGGATTAAACCGGACTAAAGTAGGGACTGAAATCAAGGTCTAAACCAGGACCAAACTAAAAAGGACTAAACCAGGGACAGAATTAAACAATGATTACTCAGGACTAAACCAGGTCTAAACCAGGTCTAAACCAGGACTAAACCCAGGACTAAACTAAATCTAAAGCCAAGGACTCCAAATCCGAAATACTCAGAAAAAGTCTGAGGACTGAAACTTGGACTAAAACAGGTCTTAACCAAGACTAAACCAGGACTTAACTAGTTCTAAACCCAAGAAGAAGCAGATGGCTTTAGTCGCCTTTAAAAGACAATTTACAAATGAATTGTGATAAAATCGAAATTGTGATTTTTTGGCCATATCGCCCAGCCCTACTACTACTACAAAAAAAACAATGTTTAATGCAAAAAGCTTCCACTTGTTTTGCCTGTACTGCTTTTTTTTGTGTGATTTCTTGTCCGAGTAGGTGCCAAAAAAAGCAATATTGCAATAGATTGTGATTTCTATAATAAAATATGGAAATAGCTACTGTATGTGGGGAGGAGGCAGTAGCTTGTGTTAGCTTGTTAGTTTAATTTCCCTCATTTGACCCTCACTGTTGTTGCGTCCCTAGGCATGAGCTGTATTGCCTGATTGAGTTGACTACTAACGCTGTTTTGTGTTTAACTTGTTGTTACAAAACCTCAAAATCCTAATTGCGTTTGACTTTATTTTGCCACAATTTCTGGTTTGTATTTTTTTTTCCGAAGCTGTCATGGCGGATAGAGTTTGAGCCGCAGACTGGCCTCCAGGTTAGCGCGAGACTGGAGAGTGGAGCTGCTCCACGTATGGAGGACAGGCCCAGAGGCGTCCACAGCCGACTACAGTCAGCTACACCCTGGATGAAGGCAGGCATTAAAATGGAGGGAGCTGGTGGACCGCTCTGGGTTATGTGTGCATGATTTAGGGGTGGGGGGTGCTTTTGTTTAACCCTGTGTGTTCTGAATCCAGCCAGGTCTATTGCTGTAGTAATGTTGAAAAAAAAAAATAACTGCTTATACTTTGCTGGGGTAAACGAGGTGAGTGTGCTTAATAGTAAGGCTCCTTTTCTGGCTAATATAGACAGCTACATTTGCATATGTTGCTTGTATTTTTTCCCCGGTTGTTACACAAATACCAGTTTGAAGTTCATGCAGATACCACAGATTTTTCAGGTATCAGAGAGTACCTGAACCAAAACCTATCTGATACCACAATGTGTTTTTCTGGGCTCTGCAGATACTAAAACCTCTAATGATCACAGCAGATACATTTAATCTTTAGAGTGGAAACAGAACATTGACAGAATACATTTTATATGCAGAATGAGCCATGTGCAATGGGCTTTGGTGTCTTTTTACAGACTTTTGCTATGTGTTTTTATTTACAACGCGGTATCGGCGACTACTCTGAGTCCAAATCTCGGTATAGAATCAGATGAGAAAAAATGGTATTGGAACAACACTAGTTTGAAGAGAACATAGCTACAATATATACAGTCATGATTAGCTGTTTTTTCTGTTTTTTTTATTTATCATAAACTATACTGCAGGGGTAGGCATCGTCAGGCCTGGGGGCAAAATACAGCCCTCTGTGATGGATCTTTTGGCCCTCCAAGATAATTATAAGAAACATTCTTACACATACACTGGAAAAAAAAATGTTTCAGATGAGAAAATGGCTTTAGACCAGGGGTTTTCAACCAGTGGTCCATGGCCCCCTTGTGGTCTGTGGCAGTACTGCTGGTGGTCCGTGACTTGCTATCCAGTTTAACTAGTAAAAATACACTAGGGCCGCTGCATATTGAATATTAATGAATATCAAGTTGATCTATCTCTTTGAATAATTCTACTTTTGTTATTTTAAACATTTGAGAACACAAAGCATTGTAAAATAAAGTATATAGCCCTCTTGTATACAAAAAAATAGGCCTATATTGCACACACGCACACACAGTGGGCCACAGACTACTGCTTAGTCTGAATGTGGTCCCTGGGGCAGAACCAGTTGAAAACCCCTGCTTTAGATTATGTTAAATTAAGATTGCCAATGGAACAAGTTTTTTTTTCCTTTTCATGGACATTTCTGTCTATTTTTTGTTTATTTAGTTAAATTGATGCAAGGCAGTCCATACCCGATCAAAATCAACACAAAGTCTCTAAATGGAAGCATTTTCAAGCCATTTATCTTATTTAAGATGGTAATTTCTTCTATTGTACAACATTTACACATGCAAAATACTGAAAATGCCTCAGTTCTTGTAAAGAATTCCTCTCAAATTCACCATTAGGTCACATATAATGCACAAAGAAGTGCTTTACCTTGGGCCAGGATTGGGAGGTTTGGCCCCTAGATGGTCCTTTGACGAGAAAGAAAAGCCCCCCGCCAGGACAACTTGCCTAGCCCTGCCATACTGCATCATTTTAATTCTGATCTATTACAGCAATATCAGAAGTGTTGTACTCAAACTCTGTTTAACCTTGACATGCTGCAAACAGTACTTCCCTCAGCCCCGCACTGACCCGTTCACTATTAGGTAGTGACAAAAGATAGAGGAAGTAAGTGCTGAATGACTCTCAGTAAATAAACTAAGCCGACAGACAATAGCAATATCCAAAGCTTCAGGGTAGTCATCATCAACTTCACTTTTGCCCCATTTTGTAAGATGCTTAGAGGCCAATGTAAAGTATGGCATTTATATTCTTATTAATCAACTATTTCTATTAGAATTTTGTTTCAACAGGCATTTGTGGGGCCCTACGCAGAATAGATCATGGCAACTTCAATTTAATTTCAAAATAGATATACAGTATAGTCAATTCCCTCACTCTTCGACTCACTATTTGTGTAAAAGAAAGCGGAGTATGTGCAAAGAGAAATCTAGAAATGCGAAAATTATTGCATTTGTATTGATTTGAGCACTAATTTCAAGAATTCTGTTTTTTTCCCCTCCCAAATTATGAAACTAAACCATCAAATTATGATTATGAATCATGGTTTTGTTTTGTTGTGAGTGGGCTTCCTCCATCCCCTTTTCAAATCGCATGAATGTAAATTGATGGTGAATTCATGTTGCTGTTGCAAAGAGTGAACTGTTATTAAATCTGCTGAATATTTGATTGGAAATAAATAAACAACAACAACAATGGAAAGGAAATTATAATCACACTCAAATTTAAATAAAACAATTTGAGTTTACCTGACATTGTTGCTTAATTTAAATATATATATATACATCCAATCAATTTCCTTCAAACTACTCACTCAAATTTACAAATTTTAAGCAAATTTAGCAAATTTCTAGATTTCTTTTTGCAGTGCACTAGTAATTTTGAGGAGACATATGACATTAGAGGGAAATTTAAGAGGCACGCAACATCTGTAGTACAAATGTATGCACTAATGGGGGGCCCCTGGTGGTCTCGGGCGCTAAGCAGCTGCATAGTCCGTTTATCAGGCTGGACCGGCCCTGTGTTTCAATATGAATGTGCAGTTGTTGGACCAGTCAGGATATGTACAGGGCTTTTTTATGCACCTCACCTGAAGTTGACATTGACTTTTTGACGCACATAATCTACCTCTTCGTTTTTGGATCCGTTCCATCAGAACTTCTGCCTTGGCGCGTGTCCCAGTTCCAGGGGATTTACCTATTTCCATATTCCGAACAGGACTCGACCATTGGTCGAGTCCGTTCCGCTTTTGACATATGGCATTGTCTGAGCGCACGTGCACGTCCGCACCCTGCTGCACACTCACCGTGAACCTGCAGACGGTGCGTAAAAAGGTGCTGCTGCGCGTCTGGAGCGAATATATCCGCTTTTATGCAAGCAGTGGTGGGAAGTAACAAAGTACAAGTAAAACGTACAAATTATAGGTACTTTTACTTTACTAAAGTACATTTTATACTTTTTACTTTTAATTCAGTGCATTAAAAGCCTGTATCTGTACTTTGTAATTGACCTCTCTACGATGAACTGGTTTAGTCCTGGTTTAGTCCTGGTTTAGTCCTGGTTTAGACCTAGTTTAAGCCTGGTTTAGTCCTGATTTTGACCTTGTTTAGTCCTGGTTTAGACCTTTTTTAGTCCTAGTTAACTCTGGTTTAGCCCTGATTTAGCCCTTGTTTAGTCCTGGTTTAGACATGGTTTAGTCCTGGTTTAGACCTAGTTTAGTCCTTGTTTAGTCCTGGTTTATAACTTGTTTAGTCCTGGTTTAGACCTACTTTAGTCCTGGTTTAGACCTGGTTTGATTCAAAGGATTTTTAAAAATCCTTCACATTAAACTCTTAAAAATACTGCACTTATGAAGTACATTTTACTTTTATACTTTTACTTAAGTAGGAATTTAATCTGATACTTTAATTTTTACTGAAGTAAATTCTTGGTCCTGTATCTGTAAGGATACTGAATACTTGAATGCTAATGCCCCAGCTCCGTGTTCCCTCGTTCCGCCACAGCAGCACGTTTGCCCTGGAGAACGGCCGGTACCCGCCTCTGCTCCTTTAAGGCAATGAGGAATAAAGGCGCGCGCAGGGGCAGAGGAGAGGGCTACTCCGCGCACTGCTCAGAGTGTGGCTTCAGCGATTAGAAAGCGGCGGCGGAGGGAAGATGCGCTTGCTCGCCTCTTGCTGGACGCACGGAGGCAGCGACAAAGATGATCTGACTTTGGAGTTTCTTAAACAAAAGCTGTTTTCCATTCCTCTCCTCCTGCCTTATCACGTTTCTTTGCTTCGTTGCCATTTAAGTTTTCTTTTTTAATTAAGGAGGATTCACCTGCAAATCTTTTATTTTAACAATCCGGAGCTTGTGACACCCAGTGAGCTCCAGTTTGGCACATTTTTCTTCTTGGAGCCGCTCGCATCGCCAGCTCTGACTCAGCAGCACCGCACACACCTGTGCTTCACCCCTTCCCTTCAGCATCCCTTCTGAATAGCAGGGACCAGCAAGACGCGGAGTGGAGGAGACTCAATACATTTCTTCTCTAAGACAATCATCGGATCTTTTATGCTACGCGCGCACTGAGAGGGGCAAAAGAGCGACGCGTAAAAAGTACCGAGGAGATATTCAAAGTAGAGACTTCGGGACCGGTTTGCTCCAAGACTGTGGCAAATGTTTAACCTTAACCCAAGCCCACATACGAGAAACCCAGGGAGGCAGCGGTCGGAGGAAGACGAGAAAGCATAGCTTTGGGGGGATTGAACGGAGCAGGGCATGTGGATATTGGCTTTTATCTTTTTCCAGAGCATCTTGAATGGTAGGTCCCCTTATCAGTTTCCTTATTTGCTTAACGAAGTGGGAAAATGGAAGCGGGCAGCAGAGGGAGTGCAGAGGGAGGATGGAGGTCACCTGTGACCCACATGAAATGGATTTGATCCGCTTGTCAAAAGGCTGACACCCTTGGTAGAAGCGGAGTCACGGGCGAGGCGAGCGCGTTTGAACCAATCCATACAGCCATTGGACACAGCTCTGGCCTTTACGCATCCACCCATAAACTCGCCTCATCAATTACCTTTTCTATCTCAATCACTAATTAGGACTTGCTAATTGGGGTTTAAGTGTGAATTGCGTTTGTTTGCGTTCATTGCATGTCGTTTTATTTCATATATGATTCTAAATGCTGCTTATTTTGTCACAACCCTGTTCCACCGTGGCCCCTAGTAATAAGTGACGTATTTGATATAATGGACATTGGGCTTAACCCCTTCCCCCTCCCCCACTCTCAGCCTATTTTCAAGTTCAAAGTGGCCTTAATAATTAGAATAAACTGAAATTGTGAAATTAACAGTTCATTCAAAAGCAGTGTCTGTGCTACTATTCATTTTTTAAACAATTGTATTATTATACACAATCCACAACAACAAAACCTGGCAACTGCATAAGGCTGTGCTAAACCAATGGCCGTATTTTCAGAGAATCTGAAAACAGTAATTGCAAAATTTGTTGTATGATGAACAAACAAAAAGTGTCATTGATGCATTTTTACAAGGTCATTTAAGTTTAAGGAAAAATATTTTAATCTAATTCTGAAATTGCACCAAAAAATTGCAATATTTTTTCATTGTACAACAAACGCAATGCTCAAACCCTTTATTCAAACTGCTACATGTGGTCCTAAAGCATCTTATTTATTTGTTAGGCACATGCACTATTGCAGACATGCACGAGACTGGAAATGTGCATGTGTGCATATTGCTGTGCAGAATTTGTGTGCTTGTGTACTTCTAATCAATGGCAGAAAATTGATACAGTTTATTGCATTCACTTATTGGCCAGAGCCCCTTCTACAGGGAGGGATTATGGCCGACTGGGTGTGTATGAAAACAGGGAGAAGAGGCAGAGGCGGAGAAGAGGGCGAAGGCAGCAAAATGAATCTCAAAATATGGCGACGTTTCAATGCGTTTTTACACGGAAACACAATCTGAACACTGGGATTCTTTCTGTAAAGACAAATCCGCCTCGACGTGCAGCGCGTGAACATTTTGCCACTATACAAAGGGCTCTGTGATACCAAGAGCTACCCAAAATTGATTTTCCCTTCTGGTCGGGATGATAAAATAAGGCTGCGGAATGGATTTTAGTTTGCTTGTCGTGTGTTTTTCTGTGATGATGCGATTCACCCTTCGTCGCTTGCCGTTTTATTGACACGGATTCCAAATAAAAACGGTATCTCCCTCAGCCCAGCTTGTGCCCAAACTCATAAAGGAACAATAAGGAATCCTCATTAATCGTAATCATCTCACTCTGACATTAGATCAACTGCTTCGCAAGATTGTGCCCGTTTATTGCATAAGGGATTATTGAATAGGCCCGTGGCAAACAACTGATATAGGGATTAGGCAGTGTTCAGTGCAGACGTGATGGGTTCTGGTCCGTCATTTGCGATGCGATGGATTGTTTTGGTGGCGTCACGTCTCCAGGAGATATTTCTCCTTCGCCGCTGATTCGCCCCAATCTGAAATGTCTCAGCCCTGTACGACTTTGTTCCGAGAGCTTTTGTTGATTCCGTTGAAAATGAGGTGCAGGCGTTGTCAGAAAGAATGAATGACCTTGTAGATGGAAAGCCAGCGCTGCTATTGGATTCCAGACAATTCGAGCTGTTTCAGACTTAGGCCTATCACAAGCTCACTGGGCTGTCTCTATGGTAACCCCCCTAATGGCTGTCATCGGCAGTTTCCGAAAACGTTGGCCGCCCGCTCGCGCAGGGTGTTGTAAGATGTGGCTCGCCTCGGATCCTGTTGACAAAACCCCAGCAGATACAGTAGTATTAAATGGGGTCACTCCCGGAGCATCACGGTAGCCGTAGTTCTCCCTTGGCCCGGAGGTCTGCTGCATCACACGGTGGTGTACGAACCCCCGACGAAATGGCAAATCACTAAACCATGTCCTGACCTTTCGCACGCATTTCTCATCGCGACTTGTAATGTCTTGAATAAGCGATTTTTAGAGGGATAGTTTGAATTTACAGCCACCCAATTGCACCAATGCAAATCCAGGCATGCCCCGAAACTGGAACAGTCTAAATGCTAAATACAAAGTGTCAACCCTTTAAATTACTTGTAGTATACAAAGAAGCATTAGCTATGTAAAGAATGTGTTAAAGTTGCCTTGAATATCATTAAAAAGTATTAAACTTGATCCCAAAAATTTAAATTTATTTTGACATAATGACATAGCTCGACTTGTTTACGCCAGAAGTTTTAAATTCCACCCTAAAAATCACACTCCCTTGCAGGTTTTGCTGGAAATGTATGTAAATTGTTTGTTGGTTTTACACAAATTTTGGCTCAAAAGTTTCCCCTTATGTCCAGTTCGCTTTAAAATATAAACATTTTCCATGATTCCTCTGTTTACTAGAATGAATGGCATTTATATTTTGTTTTGGTATTGAAATGGCATCTTGCTGCTACATTTATAAACTGTTTTAACTCGCTGAATATACATGCAATGCTGCTTTCGTATTGCAAATCTCAATTTTTCAAGATTATTTATTGTTAAAACATAATCCCCTCACCAAAAACCACGCAATGTAGAACCACTAAGACGACAGACACCGTGAGAACTGAACTCGATGCCTGCAAAACCACCCCCTGGTGCCTCACCCACAGTTTGAGAAAGCCCACTCCGAACACTTCCCTTCTCTGATGAGCGCGAGCTGACATAAACTTGCATATGGAAGTGCGGTGCAGGCGCTAAGTGGGCAAATAGCACTCCCATTGACTCGCTTCGCTTTCACACCTTCATCTACTTATGTCAGCTTAATGAACTAAGCAACTATCACACTCCCTTCCACAATCAGAGAAGATCACATTCTGGCTGCCTAATCATAAAATTATTAAAAACGCATTAGCGAGTATGATGGCACACTCCGCTCCGTTCTCTTATGTTTAATTAAAATGTGTTACAATTATGTGGCAAATTGAGACCTTGATTTTTTTTTTTTTTTTTGGCTTAGCGGACTAGAATCTATCTTTCCAGTCATCAGTGCCGGAGTAGAAACATATATATTATCTCTCCTTGAAGGCAGCCTCTAGGCAAAACCACAGCAGCCTATTCAAATTCTCATCGCAAAGATATAACAAGACAGGGCTCCTCGCACTGTTCCCATGAAAACCGCAATGATTTGTAGACAGCTCCGCGCATGTGTGTGTGTGTGACTACGACTCGTTTTGTTTGTCTTTTACCGAGCATTTGAAGAAGTAAGGGGACATTTTGGATAACAAGTTAATCCTTTTCCGTACATCAAGGCTGTTTTCCAATGAAGATACGAGGAAACAAACATAGGGGTGACATGTGATTGTTGTTATGCCAGTTTGCATGATCATTTTTAATATGCAAAGATGTTTTTTGCTTCCTTGTGGTCATAAATGGACTTATCTTCTTTATAGTCTTATTGTGGAATACATATTGACTCAGTATTCACTAAATAATGATGTCTGTTTTCTAAATTCTTGCGGCCGCATTCCCACTCTAATGTTCATATTTAGCTTGGGGCAAACTGCATTTCCTAGTGCTCAAACGCCTTTGATTCACAAAGTAGCGCTTCACCTGGCATTGCTGAATGGTAAATAGTAAATGATAAATTAATTATTGAATTAGTGTTGATTTAATCCTTTAAGCCAGGGGCTTTTGAGGTACAGCATCGGGGCCATGAAAGAACATGGTTTATTACTCATATTTTATCATTCTTTATTTCATTTGACCCTAAACCTTTCTTTACACCAGTGAATTTTAAACTGGTGTAGCTTCAAGACCCACCTCCACTCTGCCATGGCACATCACCAGAATAGAGATATTAAATTCAGCAAGCATTTTGCAGCTTTACCCTGTTTCATATCTTATGTAATGTATTCAGTGTCCTATTAACCACCCTGTTATCATAAACTATCAAAATTATTGACCAACCTCATTTTGGGAAAAGGTTGCCTCCCACTGAAAATGGTCCAACAGCCCACTTTTGAGTCCCGATCCACCACTTGAGAACCACTGCACCAGAGGTACGCAACGCCCGGCAAAAAAATCCGTCCCTCCAGCAAAGACCCTCATGGCTCCCAATATGATTGAGGAATATCGCGGGTATAAGAGATCAAATGCCTGTTTAAGCAAACCCAAAAAAAAAAAAAAAAATGTTAATTTGTTTAAGATTTCCCAAGGAAGAATCCCCCAAACCTCCTGTAGAGGTTATATGTGACAATTGTTGTTTTATGTTGGTGGGCCATAATTGGGATGTTCGAACTCGAGTCTCTTGATAAGGAAGGAAATCAGGTCAACGTCTAGGCAAACTTGAACTACACTATCATCAATTTTGTTCTTTAATAAAACCATCTGGCCAGAATATAAACATCCTTCGTTAAATCTGAGACTGTTCATCATCATTGAAGTGAATAAGCATTTTTGGCAAAGCTTGTTGTGTAAATGAAGATACAGTGTTTCATTCAAAGCTAGACTAGCTTCAGGACCTGCCGTCAACATATTACGACAAGCCACGACCCAAAGACAACAATAATCTCAATCTATGATGAAAACTATTTGCATTTTGGGGAATAAACGAATAACCAAAGCACTGTTCCCCAAACGCCAAAAAAATACTTTTGTGGTACTGACTTCCTGAGCACTGTGTCCAGTTTCTCTCATATTCACAGTTTGGCTTTGTTTTAGTATATTTTATAATCAAAATACTGTATTTATTCACAAATTTCTGTTGTTTCAAACTTTTATTACAAGGCTGACTATCAAAAACAATGAAACCAAAAGGCTACAGGCTATAAGCAGCTTAACAAAGGCCCACGACCAACTGAAAATGTCCCCGCGACCCACTAATTGACAACCACGGTCTTAAAGCACCTTCAAGTCTCCGTGAAGACCCTACACGATGAAACCTGACCTGGCTAACTCCACCTCCTCCCACCATTACCCTGTGTTTACTCATCACCCATTAGGATTTCGTGGCTGGAGAACCTCGCCACGGCTCGCGCAATTCAATTTCCCCCGACGTAAACTAGCGGCGCGGGCCCAAGCGATAGATCACCGTGTGCAGCCTTACCCCCGTTATGAATATCTAATGGGCCAAATTAAGTTTACAAGCCCACTTAACACTCGCAAGTGGAGAGGGTTTGCCGGGTTACTTAGCGAACTGCGTGTGTGATTCCAGTTGAAAGGGCAGCTAATGTCGGCTAATGGATACCCCGATGTGTGATCATAATAGATATTCCCTTGTTCATACATCCTCGCCGTTCTAATGAGGGCTACTCCACTGTACCGCACCTCCTCGAGCCCGTCTCGCTCTCTAATTAGGAGGAAGCTTCGGTGACGGCCGCGCACGAGAGGACCGCGCACTCGCACCAATGTAAAATCTAATTACCGATCGCGCTGTGTCTGTCTGGATTACACCGAATCAGAGGTGTAATTGTGCAAGCCCGCGTGTGTAAAGTGTCTCTTGCATTAAAATGTTAACGATATCATTTAACATCTGCGGGGAAGAGCCGGGAAAGCCCGAGGCGCCCAGATGTAGGCGTTTGATCATGCGTGCAAAGTGAGCTTGTAGCGCGGTACATCTGGCGGGGGTTCCCTCTCGTGCCGGATGTTTTTAATTCACTCAGCACCTGTCAAAGTGACATGTAGGATTATTGTGGCGCTCTGCACACACGTTCTGTAGAGCAGACAGTGGAGTAGTCGCTCTATAGCCCTGTTTAATATTCGATTTGAGCGACGTGAAGTGGGTTGGGAGCCGTTCTCGTTGAAGCTTCCAACAAATGCTTTCTGTCCACTTTTTGGCTGTTTTTTTTGCACAGTTTATACAGTGAGAATGTGAGAAATGCTGAAAAATCTAACAATTGTATGGCCATATTGCTACTCTTTGGTAATACTGGGTAGGAATTCAGATTCAGAAGAAGATAAATCCCATGAAGGGCAATTCTGTACAGCAGCGACCCGGCCAGACATACAAAACAGACAAACAACTGTGTGCTACAACTGTTCACATGATTACAACAAACCATCAATTAAGAATTTAAAATGTAGTCGCAGAAGGGACAAAGGATTAACAAAAGCGATAGTTCTGATCACAGGCAGGTGGTCCCGACCCGAGGGCATCAAACCAAAACTTTTTTCCCAGATGGGTTGGCCTGGGAACCATCTGGCTCATCCGTCCATAGGAGTGGATCCCTTCCTCAATGTGGTTCTCCTTGAGATTTCTCCGTTTTGTCCCATGTGGTTTTTTGAGTTTTTCCTTGTCGTGGGGGATGGTCTAAGGATGTGGGAAACCCCAGGCTGATATTTCATTTGTTTGATGTTTGATATTGACTTGTTTTGTGTTTGTACCGACCTCTGAGACGAGTCCTGTTGTGATATTGGGCGTTACAAAAACTGATTGATTGATTTTTCAGGACCACAAAACAACGAAAACACAGCCCATTTTCAATATTATTCCCTCGTAAATCGTGCGTTCTAACATGGCAGTCAACTATACAACATGCCCAAACTATCCTGAAGTTTCTTGTCTATCTAGCTTCCCTTAGTTCTACAGTTTGTTGTTTGGACCAGTAAGATGGCGCCTCAACCCCATACACATCAACACAGTCTGCTGGCCACACCCCATTATGTGACATCACATTCCAAAGCTCTATTCAGCTACATGAAGGATAAAGAACGAACTGAATAGGTGTCTGGTATGTTAAACGTAACATATTAATTAATATATAAGTTGCACCTGAGTATAAGTCGCAGGACCGGCCAAACTGAGAAAAAGTGTGACTTATAGTCCGGAAAATACGGTAATTAAAAGATTTACAATTTTTGGTGTAAAATTGCACTTATTGCCCATTTTTAACCTTTAATCGCTTATTTTGAATTAGTATAGTATATCATTCTGCACGTTCATGATCATTTAAGAAGCAAAAAGTACAATTTGTCATGGCAATTTGTTCTACGTTTCATTTTTAAACCATGAGGTACAAAATTAGACTAAGGAGTATTGGGCTATAGTCTGCATTACTAACGGGAAACTCGAAGTTCGAAGATTGCAATTCCATAGCCAAGACAGCTCTTGCAGACAACAAAACATAATGTGTCCAGTCTTATTATGTTTAAAACCTACTTACTTTGTTTAGACCTCCATAATACTAACGATTCTATTGACTTAGCAGTTTGCATTTCAGTATTCTCTCAAATACATATATGAAGTTTCCTTGACACGTTTTACAATGCAAGGTGAACTGACTTTGCAGATTTTTATTACAATTACAACAAAAAACAACAAACACCTGGATGTTTTGACAAAAATGATGGTTTATATGAAATGTCATGCCATAATCCAAGCTACAATTGTTTTTTACCCTTGCATGATATACAGTATTTTGTGCTTCAAAGACTCAATCTATGTATTTTTTTCTCTTTTTTTTTTATAGTTCTAGCAGTGTTTTTCTTAAATATAGACTTATTATTCCAACTGTACTTCATTAACTTGCCACCTAACATATGATTATTTATAACAAGTACCGTATGCTCATACTTCTGTGCATTTGATTTGCGCTGGCTCATTATCAGCTCCATACAAACACGACACGGGACATTCTCGATCACTATTTTTAGCCGGCAGTGTTTACTTACCGATGATTACTGCACTGTATGTCTACTGTATACAGTACAGTACGTGCGGGAAGTTCCCCTCTGGAGCTTTTGTTTTTCGGCGATGACAGGTGGAAGAGGTGCAACGGGTTCGGTGTCCGTTAACTACAAAGCGTCGATAAATACTGGCTCCTAATCCAGCGCTTGAATATCAAGGTCTATAGGCTTTGGACTTGGACACAATAGGACACAATAGGAGCTCAAAAAGTGGTAAAAGTGTGCAGTCCTGTTGTTACATGATGGGGCAGACTTGAGAAATTGAAATTATATTAGATAAAGAGTGACGCAGAACAATTTTATATGTGTGTTGCTATCCACAAAACCCACTAAACGTTATACATGTTATGGAAGCAGTAGATATGTGTGCTGGGTTTCCGCCGGGCACAAAAAAATCATTCAATTAGGTTCATTAGGTTCATTCAAAATACAGAAATATAAGACACATTCAATTACAAGAGAAAAAAAAACAAGGCACTCCTCCCACACTGCAATTCTCTATGTACATTTCCTAAAAAAGCCTTTATTGTACTAGGCTAATACATATTCAAATATTTTAAAACATGTTGCTGGTTTCTTCCACGCGTATCGGCTCCAACAAAGCCTTTTTCAAGAAGTGAGAACCAGCGACTCCAGTTTCTCTCACATTCAATTACATATTTTGCTAACATTTTTAGTAACCCCTTTGTCAGTGTTAATTTTCTTGCTCCAAAGTTTCCCGATGTGTCCAATTGACATTTCAAAATTCCAATTTGGGGAATTCTTCTTGACTATGTCTGAATATGTCTGTTTTAACGATTCTTGGTTTACAATACCTTTACTAAATTATTGGTCATCTAGTACCATAAAACAGACCAATAATTGTAATTTATTCCATAAAAGAAAGTTGTTATTTGATGCTGAAACAACCAAGTAACTTTCTTTAGTGCTGTCTCTGCACCAAAACTTGCTCTAAAGGAACCATTAGTACCTAAAAACATTTTTCTAATGGTACCCAGACCTATTCTTGAAACATATTTACAAATGAAACTATTTATAATTTTGGTATTAATTATTGTTTTTAAAAAGAACCAAAGGAAGATTAGCTGATCTAAGGATACAGCTAATGGGGGTCCTAATAAATAAACAAATAAATAAACAGGGCCTAAATGCATTGCTCTTCCAATTGTGCCATTAAAAATACTATATTTGGACATTGAAAGGCATTGGATTTGACTTGTTGCTACCTGCACAAACCCTATTTTGTCATTTCTTATGTTAATATAACTTTTTGTACAATTCATCAAGTATTATAATACTTGAATATGTATTATTATTGTTAATGTAAATTTCAGGTCCAACATTAGCTCTTTCCCGCCATGTCAATCTTTAATAAACCTAAACCAAAAAAGGGCCAGGTAGAGTCACCCCATTTATAACTTAGCTAGTGGTCTCTCTCTCTCTTTCTCTTTTGCTTTTTTCCACCATCAGTTTCGCCTTAGTCTGACGCTACCTTTCGAAACTAGGCTAGGGGATGCGCACGGAGGCAAAGCTGGATAGACAGAGTGACAGAAAGACAAATGGGTCCGGCTCGGTTTCTCGACACCGGGCTTGTTATTTTTAAACCTGGCACAGATGCAAAGATTTAAGACCAAGTTAGTGGCGGTTATTTTTAGCCCGGCCATTTTTAAAGCGCTGTCATCTTCTCGGGAGTTGAGTAGGGGGTAAAAAAAAAAAAGAAAAAAAGAAAAGACTGAGAGAGGTAGTATTTTACGAGCATGTTGCAGGCACCTATATTTGCTTGCATGGCTGTGTTTTTAATTGGGAAACAGGTTAGGTGGGTGTGCGCTCGGATGGGTCGGGGGCGTGATATGGACTTTGAGCCACAGCGAGTCTGATTTATGTCCTTCCAGCTCCGGCATCGATCGAACCCCAGCCTCGCGTGAGACTGAGTGCATTGTCAATAATGTTAGCACTTTATGGTATTCCTAGAATTCCCAGGCCCCCCCTCCTCCTCTTCCTCCTCCTCCTCCTCCTCCTCCTCCTTGCGCCGTACCATAAGGTGTGACGCCTGCACACTGCACTCTACTGTAGGTGTGATGCTTGCTGCAGTCGGCCATGTTGTTCCACATCAAATAAGAGGAAGCCGAGAGCTGCAGCCGTCTGATAGTGCGGGGATGTTTGACGCAAAGTGCAGGCGCAAGTGTGGACGTATTGTAGACATATTGAGCTGTCTGGTATCGGAAGGCAAATTCATGAATGAGTTTTGGCAAAAGTGACAAATAATGGCAAGCATACTGTACATAGTGACAAGTGAAATCTTTCTTAAAGGGGCTATACCTGATTTCTGTCCTAGTCGTGGTATGAAAGTTTTTTTTGCAGGCTAGTTTTCTAGTATTTCTACGATTATGACCCAAAAAAGTGACCCCGCCAGTTGTGAAATGTGCTCATAAACTCATCTCTAAGTAGGGCTGGCGATATGATGATAAAAAATTTAATTGTGACTCTGGTCTCCGTGATGATCTGCTTTTTTGGGAACATCGTCATATCGTGATTCAGTGGTTTTCAGCTCTGAGCTCAAATACTTTCTATCACGGACTGAATCTAGATTAAACCAGGACTAAACCAAGAAGTAAACCGGACTAAAGCAGAGACTTAAATAAAGGTTTAAACCAGGACCAAACTAAAAAGGGCTAAACCAGGGACAGAATGAAACGACGATTACCCAGGACTATACCCAGGACTAAACCCAAGGACTCAATTAGAAATAAACCAAGAGAAAACAGGGTCTAAATCAGATCTAAACCAGGACAAAGTCACAGACTGTACCGGGATTAAACCAGGACTAAACCATGAGGGAAACATGTCACAACTGAATCTAAAACAGGCCTTAACCAAGACTAGAACAGGACCACCAGGTCTAAATCCAAGAAGAAAAGCAGATGGCTTTAGTCGCCTTTAAAAGACAATTTGCGCATGAATTGTGATAAAATTGAAATTGTGATTTAAAATAGGGCTGCACAATATATCGCACAAAATATCGTATCGCAATATTAGGTGATGCAATCCGTATCACGAGAAGCCGCAAAATATCGCAAATTCACTCAAGTCTTCCATCCGACTGAGATGTTTTTGCCAACACTCTCTAAAACCAAACATGAACTTATAAATGTGCAGAAGTTCAGTTTTAGTTATAACTTTCCTAATTTAGTAAATCTTTTGGCCTTGGTTTGGTTCTGATTTTGTGTTTTTGGAGTTTTCTTTTGACACAATGCTGAAAAGGATATTTCAACGGTTTATGTTAGTATCGCAATAATATTATCGCATATCGCAAGTTTTTTCGATATCGTTACCCTAATTTAAACTAAAGAAAATCGTGATTAGATTTTTTGGCCATATTGTCCAGCCCTATCTCTAAGAAGAAACAGGATTTAAGTAATGTGTAAGGAAAAGTTAGGAATGTGTTTGGACCACAACTATCAATTTATTTTACTTGCTCCCTTTTCCATTATTTGTAATTAAAAAAAAAGAAAGAAAAATCAGGTGTTGTGCCTTTAATACTAAGCAGATTCAATCACAAAGTCACATGATGTATTTTTGAATCAGAAATACTGCTGGGTTTCATCAGGGCAATAAAAAGCATTCAATTAGATTCAAACTGGAGTTAAATCAAGGGTAAGTTTGGAAAAAATACAAAAAGTTGCTCAAAAGTTGCCCGTCGTGTCCAATTTACTTTTCAATATCCAAACATTCCCTTGTTCATCTGTTGGATGGGATGTTTGAAACTCTAAACAAATGAAATATGCACTGATTTTGTGTCTGTGGCATTAAAATATACTATTTTTATATTAAAATGGTATTAAAAAGCTTTACAATCTGCTATCTTTATAACCCCTATATTGTTATTTCTGTTCATAATCTAGTTATTTCTAGTAAAATTGACTGCATGCAAATAAGGAAATACTGTATAAAGTAGGTAATTCAACATAAGGATTTGGTGAAGAATGGCAGCCAATAGTAGATGAATTCACTCCAATTAAAATATATAGTATACTTTTAATCTTTTGGCCGTTTTTCATGGAATATGAATGATAACACAAAAATGTTTTTTCCACTCATGGTTAGTGGTTGTGCGAAGCCATTTATTGTCAAAGAACTGAGTTTATTCTTTTGAAATCATAATGAAACAGAAACTACTCAAGATTCAAGATTCAAGATTCTTTATTTGTGTTTCTCTCATCCTTGATTGTGGAGCGGGGGGAGGGGAAAGAGGGGAGGGAGGGAGGGAGGGGAGGGAGTTGAGCATTTCCCGATGGCCCTGTGTACGAAACTGTTCCTCAGTCGACTGGAACTGACCCGTAGATTCCGCAGTCTCCTCCCTGAAGGCATCACCCTGAAGAGACTGTGTGATGGGTGCGAAGGGTCCCTGGCGATTTTGATGGCTTTGCGGGTGAGACGGGTGGAGTACATGTCCTTAATAGAGGGGAGAGGGGCACCACAGATCTTCTCCGCAG